>BQNB010035037.1:0-51164 GCA_026074375.1 Tanacetum coccineum
AACATTGAGGACAATGTTCAGTTCCAGTATGGGGGATCTATCGATTTGATTGTGCCTGCAGTCGTTGTTTTCACGTAATCTCGTTTTTACCACCAAAATTTAAAAAATTTAAAAAATATTGTGATTTTATGCAAAAATTAAAAAAAAATTCCAAAAATAAAATAAGTGTTTTGTCATAATTTTTGACTTTTCTAATGGGTAGAATAAAAATAAATTTTGACTCGATCGAGCGTTTTGAGATCTAGCTTGCTCCTTAACTTTTAAACTAAGCATTCGCGGATCTTTTTATTAAAGATTTTAAATTTGCGAAAAACGAGAAATGATAGAGTTAATTATGAGTTAGATGCTAAACAAGGATTATTTAGAAATCTTACAAGCTCATAAGTGAAATTTGTGATTTTTTTTCTCCCATTAGCTCCTAACCTGACTAATAATAAGTGTTATTTTCAAAAATTAAACTTAAATCAACAAGTTTTGAATATGAAGATTTAATAATGTAGTCGATAACATTAATTTATTCAGTCTCAGATTAAATTTATATTTAAAATTTCTAAAAAGAAAATTTTTCTATATATCGTGGTAATAAAAAGTGTTAAAAAATGATGATAAAGTAATAATAATAATAAACTATGGGCTGATAAAAGTTTACTCCTTTTGCCAGCTCACAACCGATGTGGCAGTCTTCAAAAGAAGGCCCATAGTAAGAATAATAATCTGAGACTGATAAAAGTTTGCTGCATCTTGCCGGCTCACAACCGATGTTGCAGCCTTCTAAAAGGTCGAGGATTTCCGAAATGGTTAAGTGTAATATATGTGATTTAATAAATATAGGGAAAATCTATTTTTCTTAAATTTAAATATGCTTTTGAACTAAGACTAATTCGTTTTAAGTTGTGTTTTTTCTAAATAAATTATTTGTTTAACGGGAAACCTAAGAGTTTTTTAAACCGAAGGTCCGTGAGTTCCGATACTATTTTTTGTGGGGTGTCAAAAGCCTTGTCACCTAAGCAGGTCTCGGCTGGGATGTGCCGAGAAGAAAGTTGTTACATGGAATGATCTAAAATCATAATTCTTGGGTGGAACGTGAAGCATAGAAATATTGCAATTTTCTTAAAAAAGGTTGATCCATGGTTGAAATTTGAAATTAGCACACTCACATAATATATAATAATTGTCAAGAGTGAAAAGTTTCACAAGTTACAAATATGAGTAGTGTTAGCATCTTAACTTATATTTAACGGTGATTTCGTTTTAAGCATGGCTTGGGGCGGGTGAAAATCAAGGACGATGAATTTATCTTTTTGGGCATTTTAGGATTAAAGTGCTTCTTATTCCGTGACTCTAAAAGTTATGAAAATAACGAAAGTCCGGACATTCTAGTTGGTTAAAAAGAAAAGTACAAAAAAATGAGAAAAATAAAAAATACAAAAATATGTGTGGGAATAAGTGTAAATATTTAAAAATAGTCAAAACGGGGCTTTTCAAAACAAATGAGTCTTTCATTCCCTTTGATGAACACTTAGCTACTTTTCAAGGTAATTAGTCGAGGGGGATTGAGATTCTTGACTTTCTAAAGTGTTTACGTATGGCATTGCGTGAGGACACACGAAAATAGTTTAGTATGTGGGATTTTGGTATGTGCTTAATTACACATACATTTTACCTAAAAAAACGAACCTAAAATGACCAAAATATATCAAAAATGCATTGTATTTGTGTGTTTTGTGATTTATGATTGTGCAGGTAACGAATATTCACTAAAGGACAAAAATCAAGCCAAAACGGACAAAACCGAGCACGGGAATGGAAAGAGCATAAAAAGTCAAAGTCAAAGACGAAGCCAAAACTGAAGAAATCTTAAATGGGCCAACCCGCACCCATCTAATGGGCCGGGTCAGCCCGTTAAGATATTTGAAGACAACCTTAAAAGGTTTTATCTATACTCCTTATAAAGAAAATTGGGCAAATTCTTGAAAGTTGAAAAACCCATATTTTAGGAAATGTTGAAACTCTAATGCTTGAATTGTTGAAAGCTGCAACATCTATACACCTTTGCCAATTTATTGAATTCTTAAAAGTTGAAAAACACTTATTTTAGGCAATGTTAAAAATTAAATGTTGGAGACTAATTCTTGAAAGTTGAATGATGTCCTTTGATCTTAAAAAAACACACAGACCACACAAAAAGTATCTAATCCCATCTCACAAAAACACCACCACCACCGGTACTCCCCTCCACCACCGGTACTCCCCGCCACCACCGGCACTCACCACATTGCCGAACCTAACCACCATCGAAACCACCGTGCCGCCTACCCAAACCACCACTCAAGAACCCAACCACTACTCAATAACTCTAATAGGTTTTTTCAAGATAAGAGGTAATTTTTTAATAGATCTATGACTATTAATCAGTAGATTTTTTTGTAGATTTGTAATGTTTTTTAACAGCCGCCGTTGCTGTCACCGAAAAAATCATTTGAGTGGAAAAATCTTTTGAGTCGCCAGAGAACAACGATAATAGCAATCGTCAATTCAGTTTTCTAATCTCATTCAACTGATATTATGTTAAATTTTATGTAGCTAATTTTGATTTTGATGTTGGTTTCTATTTGTTGTAAATTGTTTATTATGATGTGGGTTTGGTTTATAGTTTAATATAAGTGAGTGACTGATTGGTTTTATTTTGATTTGTAGATGATTCTAGGAGTGAAGGGTGGGAAGAAGACATCGACATTTGTGAAGTACGCTGTAATGGGCATTTTAATATTCTGGCAGGAGTTAAAAAGCTTGAGGCACTCAATATTAACTGTTGTAACTGCATTACGGATATAGATATGAAGCCTCTTTCAGGTATTTCTTAATACCTTTTATCGAACTTATAAGAACTTAATATCACACCTCATGCTCTAATGATTCATCCTTTGTTATCTTTAAGACCTAACAAACTTGAAAGAATTGCAAATTTCCTGCAGCAAGGTGACTCATCAATGGCGTTACATTCTTGAAAGGTGACTTGAGTTATATTACACACTAGTTTCATAGCCCGCCCAGATGGGCGGGCTAGCTTCATGAAAAAAAATGCAGAAGAATGAAAAAAACAATTGAAAAACATATAGTATAATATATATTTAAACGATAATGAAGCGTTTAGTTACACACAAATATATGCTAAGAAACAAAGTTTCCATGACTCAAACGATAATGGATGTCTAGTATTATTGATCTATGACTCAAACTGCTTCCGAATTAAGGTGAATATGACGTCTGACACAAGAGTCAGAAGACTTTTTTGGCTTAAAAATGGAAATGTATTGCAAAATGAGGGACCAATGCACCTCTCCAGGTATCAAAGTTTTCATGAGATAAAAGAATATCAATGTTGACTATCATTATGAAAATGTATTGTTGCAATGAAATGTGTGTCCCATTCTCACCTGTGTTCTGTAAGTCATCATTCGTGCATAATGTTGATCCTGATATGGATTAGAAGTCAAAACCTGCAAAATGCTTTTAATAAGTACACAGAGATAGTCATTTATTAAATTTTAGGCGTATTATCTAGTTAGTGGTTTCACATACCGGTGTTCAGTTAGGTCATTTTTCACAACCATCTACAGAATGCCGATATAAACATTTATGTAGAAAGAGAAAGATTACTATTGAGTGTCATAAGAGTTCCATTGGTGGATTTGTTTCAGCCTGCTTGACTTGTTGATGCGCTTGGCCATTGTTCACTTTCAATCCTGAAATGTCAATTCCAGTGTCATTATAACCCTCCTATAAGTATCTAATTTTATATAGAATGATGGTTATGACATATATTTAAGGCACATAAATGCAATTCCTGAAGTAAAGAAAATGAGTGGTTAACAAACAAAGAACAGAGGATACATGTTCATTAATGAAATAAACTTCTCGATAGCACAGAGGATACATGTCCACCTATGACTCAAATTAAATCGATCAAACATAAATGTAAAATAGAATCAAACGATAACACTCATTCCTTTATCAAAAAGATAAACCATAATTCAATTCCAAAATCAAATAGAAATAAAAAGATGGAACACTTATGTTTACCTTAATAAATACGTAAATATGATTTTTCATATGTACTCAACCATAGCTTAATCAACTTGTTGAGATTGAATTAGGAAAATGACAGATTGTTGTTTTGTGAATGAAATCCGATTCAAAGCAAGTTTGACTGAAACATAATGCCTTGATGGTGGAGGTTTTGAATTTTTATTGGAATGTTTTGAAATTAAATCTTGGATTCATTGTGAGTGATTATAGGGGAGGAGTTACTGAATAATCAATGTGGTCAAACTTGTAGCAGGGATTTAAGGATAATACTAAATGTCAAAAATACCCTCGTTTTTTACATTGTTATTGCCTAGTCACCAAAATGTTCCCAAATTGCCCTTTGAGTCATCATTTCCAGTCAGCATTAACATGCTTAGTCACATGGTCCAGTCAGCATGAAATATTTCATGCCTTGCCCCATATATAGGTAGAAATAGTGAAATATGTGGTCGGTGTGAAAAACATAAGGATCTTCGATCTTTGGTTCTTTTGAATCTGTCCCAAAACAGCCATTTGACCGATAAATCTTTAGAATTTATTTCTGGTAAGTTTTAATCTCTTGTAACTTTCAGCTGTTGATTGTTATGGTATCTCTCGTTTTAGTCATGATATTCTTTTTACGTACGAGTAACTAAAGTATGACTATCTATCTATATTAAGTTGGATCGGTTTGACTAATGCAGAGTTGACAAATTTGGTGTCTTTAAACGTCTCGTGTTCACGGGTAACAGGCTTAGGATTACGACATTTAGCAAGTCTGAAGAAGTTGAAGTCGTTAAGCCTCGGAGTCAACCAAAGTGACCTCATATGACATAAAGAAGCTTCATGAATCTCACCTCCCAGGACTCGTGACTTTTAGACCTGAGTAAAAATAAAATGTTTTCTGTACATAGGAAGAAGTTCCAATATTCGTTGAATTGTAAATATTGTGTTATGGGGGTGAAGGTCAATGTGTGCTGAATGTGAAGCCTTTTCTTGCACGAAGGTGGTAGAAGTTGTAATGTATATAAATGATAGCATCCTTTGCTACATCTATCTTAATAAGTATGTAATGGACTAATGGTTGCGAAATCCTTGTAAATATTTTGGCTTGATTTGTATATTAAGGTTTCTTGAGAACCTCTCTAATGCGCTGTAGCAAAGCGCGGGTATCAAAGCTTGTTATTAACGTTACACGAAAAACATACCACAACATTTCATATCCTTAATTATCGGCTGCTAGGAATTTTCCGTACGTGTACGGGTATTCGCCTAGTATCAATAAAAGCCCATAGTCCAAAATCCATTTCCTAATAAATCCAAACCCGGCCTAATCCTAATCCTACTACCACTTAACTATAACCTGATTTACATTGTTAGTCCTTAAGGACTAACATAAGTAGTCCTTAGGATTATCACCATTAGCCCCTATATCCTTACACCTTTTCACCATCAGTCCTTTTTCCCTAACCCCGTTACCAAAATTAAACAAACAGTACCCAATTCCCATAAAACCCTTTCCCGCCAACACTACACTCAATTTTTTCTTTTTCAACCTTTATTAGGCATTGATTTAACTTTCATCTTTTAAGTTGAAGAACAACATCAAAAAAATATTTGCAAAAGCTTTATGTTCAATGCTTTATTATTTGACAACCCCGTTCACATGCTTGCATTGGAAATTTGCAGGTTTTGTAACTATACCTTTTAGTTCATTTTTTCATGTTATAATGTATAAATAATCAGAACCTAAGTCTTTACCTAAATCGAATCTTGAAAATGAGAAATAACCCATGTAGGTCCTTACTTCAATCCTCATCTTAACTGAGATATAGACTTTTTTTAAGTATCGGGTGTTTAAATGAGCTTATAAAAAAAACTACATTTTATGATGTAAGTAGTAGAAAATTAAATAACCGCTCCTCACCTCATTTTCAAACGATAATTCCCTATCAAATCTTATTTCTCTTATCCAATAACCCTCCACCCACACACACATAAACACACCCAATAATCCTCAATTTACCAAATGTGATTGCATCCATGGGAAAGCCGGTAGACTAAAGCGCTCGACATTACTTGTTTAAGTTTGTGAATTGAAAACGATGTGATCATGTAGTTTTTGTTAATTGTCTTACCTTAATATTACTGAAACATGGAGCTATCCTTTACTACAAGACACAATAGAGGCAGTTGAGCATGTGATTAGAGCACTTGATAAGTGTGACTGGAGATTGCAACCATGATGGGCTCATATCTGATTGCATGCCCTTTCAGGTTGAGCGTTTGATAAGTCAGCTCGCTATGATATATGTGGCTCTTTATACCATAACATTATGTGGTGGTGACATGAAGTCAAACGTTTCAGGATTTGGGTCTGACAAATTTGATACTTTTGACCATCGGAGAAGTCAATGGTTTACTTCTTTAATAGATTTCACTTTTGCATTAGTCTTATGTCACTTTTTGCAGTAACAATGTTGTCGTATATACTAGATATTGTGGGAGAGGATGGGGTTACGGAATATCAAAGGATGTGGGCACACTATGATTATAGTTGTTACAGTACTGCTTTGTGAAACGACTCTGTATCGGTTCAAGAAACCACAAGGGATCCCTCTAACTGTTATACGTAGAGTGGTATTTTTGGCTATAAAGAACATGAATCTCACCCTGCAAACCCGGAACAGCTCAATGGTTATGGAAACTCAACAATACCACACTCGACTTAGTTCAGCTATACGATGCATCCTGAGTTACCACCTAAAATTATTGCTTCTCTTTAAACCAGTAGCACCCTTTTGCATATTCTCTAGATAAAAGCATCAATCGCAATGATGAAGGTGATTTTAGATTTCTCTGCTGATATGTTGTTTATTTCATCTTAGCAATTTATTTTTGGGGAAATTGAATTCTATAATATATAGATTAGATGGAGTAGTTTGTTATAGTTTTCAAATTTTCTTTATTTGATTATCACTCTATTTAGGGGCCAAATAATGAGTCAAAGCATCTACAATCTTATATTCTTATATTATATTAGATTCTCTCTTTCAATTATTAAAATAAATATGCTTCAGTAATGCCTTATAATGTGATAAATTTGGGTCCCAATATTTAGCTTTACGCAATTGTAGAGTTCGTCTGCACATATCAGTTAACTTTTTTTAGTCGTTATGACTTTTTTGCGCTGCAATTCATCAAATAAGTCCTCTATGATCAGTCTCTATTTAAGGTGGCAATGTAGCATTTGTATGTATTGATAGATGCTTTATTATTAATACTGAATAAGCAGATCAAACTAATCTCTGTTTTTTTTTATTATTTACTAGCGAGGGCGTCAAATCCAACTGTACATCACGGGATAAGTAAGTTATGTATTTTTCCGTCTGTTGCAAGGATTCCAAACTCTCAATCGATGGCTAAATGAAATGATTTCTGACCTTTGATTCACGCTAGGAGTAGAAGTTGCAGCTTTGCAGTAAGAACAGAACATTGGGTTACCCTGATAAAATCAGTGTGTGTATCAACTTTGTGACTGAAAAGGTAGTTTAGAAGAACATGTTCATGTTTATTCATTGGTTTAGCTTTCATAAGTATGTATTTTATTGGCCCAAAAAAAGCAATCTTAATATTTATTAGCTTAGCTAAAGCTTTCTTTTGGATTCAGTTTAGAATTCAATATGTTATCATAGAATGATTTGAATGTGTGATCGTTTCAACATATCTATATACATTTAACCTTAGTACGTACATGTTCTCGAAGCGTATTAGAATCATTTTCTTAAGTGGATCGGTAGATATGTACACAGTTCATTCAACAACAAAAAAATGTGATTGTTTTTCCTGTTTTTCAAGCGTGAGGATGTGGTTTTGTGAAGGGCTCTTGCTATTGATAAGTCCAGCCTAATATATCTTCATGTTGATATATTTGTATCAAGTACTTTCCTTGAATCAAACTTCATTACAAAAGTAATAAGTAAAGATCTTTATTGTTGATTTGTTATTTTTCACAGCATCTACTTTTTTTAACTATTTTTTTTTATCACAAGGGGTCACTTAAAGGTACATGTCATGTGTTGGCATTTAAATGCAAGAGGCTTTGAATGTATATTTGGGAAATCTTTTGATGTATCATTTTGTTAGAGAAGTAGTGGTGGACTAAAAGTTGTCACTTAGCGTACGACACTATGACTTTGTGAAGAGAGCTTTTGGTCTTTGGAATCTTGATTTTGGCATTTTAGCGTTTCTCCTTTAAATGAGTCTTTCAATTTTATCAACATAACTTGCTTTTTATACATAAATCAACATTACGCCATGAACACTTATGAAGTTATACGATGCTTTACATAAGTAAAAGTCCGATTTCTCCCAAAAACAAGCCCGGTGCAACGCACGGGTACGAACGCCTCTTTATTAAAAATAACATAACTCGATAACACCGTGATTATACTAATTATATATGTTGTTGCATATTCTCCCAAACTGTACAAATACCCACCCCAGACACATACCATATCTCACCCACCTCTCTATCTCTTTCGCTCTCTCACTAAAAATAAAAACACTCGCGCATCCTTTCACTCTGACTACATGGTGGTTTCGTTAACTTTGGCATGGTAGTTTGGTTAGGTTCGTGCGCATGACGATGTCATGAGCTGAGTTTGTGTTGATTTGAATTAGAATCGTCTACAAACATAAAGAAAGGTACAAAATCTTTAAACAAAAGTCAAAAGATTAAATTTTTAGATTAGGGTTTTATATTAACTTAGGGGTTTTGTTAATTTTGTTTTTGTTTTTGGATTTTAGTCCTTTTTATAAACTTTAGGGTTTTTTGGTGGTTCGTAAATTACTGAAATTAGATATTTGGAATTGGGGGGGTTATAATTAGTAGGTTTTGTTGGGAGGTATCAGGGTTGTTATAATACATTTGTAAGTGGGTGTTTGGCACGTGTTTGGGTGGGTTAAGCAAGGATGAGATTATTTGTGTTGTGACGGCCCAATGTGGCTACGCTTGCAGCCATTGGCTAGTATGTGTTCTAAGTAGACTGGATTTAAAAGTTATAGTTGTTTGTCGGTTGCATATTTGGTGCCGATTCGCTTAATGCATGTTGTATCAGCTCAAATTTCCCTTTTCGTTTCCTTTTTGAAACACAAAAACGCATAGCAGTTTCTTATGAATGTTGTCACTTTGGCACATTTTTAGGTGTCGTCATGGCGGGGCAGGCTTGCAGCCATCGCAAACAGATCTGTAATTATACTAATGTAATGTGTTGGTAGAGTCATTTGTATCTTACCGAACAGTGTTTTGTATAGTGTTTTCTACCTTGATTTATGCAACCATGGTAGACACATTCCGAAAACAAACTGTATTTCAAAGTTATGGTTGATTCTGGGTGGTGTGTTGGGTTACATGTTGTGTTGGCACATGGCGATAAAGATACTATTGCTTATGTGTGTGTATTATTTTGCAACTATAATTAATTGTCAGATCATGATGGTTGAAAGCGACTCGTATCTTGGTGGGGCATCACGACGTCGTGTTTGCAGCCATAGCGGGTCAGATACCCTTTTATCCAGTTCCGCACTCGCAAATTTGAGCCAAACTTGAGGCTTATATAGAGTCATGTTGACACTTTAGACTACGTGTTGTGCGTATGCTTATGTTGCGCTTTTTTGATGTTGGCCTGCATTTGCTTACGCTTGCTTTGCTTATCCTATGGCAACTTATTATGTTTGCAAATTACAGGCGATGATGATCTATTACATTTGTGTGTTTGTTATTAATTATGGTGGGTGAAAGTAACTTGTGTCTTGGCGGGGCAGCACCACGAGAGTGGTGTTTGTAACCATGGCGGGTCGGATACTCTTTTATCCGGTTCTGCACTCGCAAATCTGAGCCATTATACGATGAGGTTAGTTTAATAGATAGTTTAAATATATGGTGAGGAACCGTGTATGTGTTTGTGAGAGTATTCTATTGAAATCACTAAGACACAAATTACAGTTGCAACATACAACTAACCTTATTTGTGTTCTAAAAAACCTTTTTTTCTTCATTTTAAAAAGACCTTTACTGTCCATATATTGGCGAGACATATAATTCAGTTCGCAGTCATGGCGCGACAAATTATTAGATTTGCAGCCATGGACTGCATCTATGCCACGAGTTGCTTAGGCTTATAGTGCGCTTAACTTTTGCTTTCTTTGTTGATGTTGGGTTGCATTTGTGAGTATAAAGGTGAAAAACACTATTACAGAACAGTGTTCGCTAAGACACCAATTACTGTATCAGCATATTATATTAGTGTCGGTGAGAGTGTTTACTAGTGAATGTTTAGTTTATATGTCATGTGTAATTTTCTTATTACGCTTTAAGTTCGTTTTTATCATATTTCAACACGGCTTTTTGAGTTTATTATAGGCGATGAAGATACTATTGCTTTTGTGCGGTTATTATTTTCCAACTATAATAAGTTGGTGGATCATGATGGGTGAAAGCAACCTACATCTTGGCGTGGCAGCACCACCAGCTCTAGACGAGCTTATCAGCAATCTAAAAGTACATGAAGTAGTCATGGAAAAGGATTCCAAAATCTATAGAGGCAAAAACGAAAGAGTTAAGTCCATTGCCTTGTAAGATAAGAAGAGTCAGTGAGATGAAACTTAGACTATCCAGAAGTGGTGATGAAGAATTTGCTATGACAGTACAGGAACTTTTGAAAGTTCTTTAGAAGAAAGGGTAAATTTGTGTAGGCAACAATGAGAGAGAAGAAGTCATTCCGACATAGGTGAGAAGAAAGGGAAGAGCATATGTGATGGAAATGCTTTTGATGCGGTGATCACAAATTCATATCATTGGCGATTTGTCCAAAACCACCTCTCAACTAAGATATAAGGCCTTTATTGGGAGGTTCTTGGAGTGATAGTGAACATTGACTACGAAGGACACAAATTACTACAACGTTGAACTTATCTCATGGCTCAATCGTCAAATGAGGTAACTCTTAACTCTTCTTATTATAGTTATAACGCATATTCTCTTGATAATGATACAATGCAAATAGAATACGATAGCTTATGTGAAATTAGACTAAAAATCATTAACAAGAATAAAATTTTAAAAACTAAAAGAGATCTTTTAGAAAAGGGTTTAGATGAATGAGAAAATAAAAAACTTTGAGAGAAGTAAAGAAAATTGATTATTTGTTGTATGTTATGTCAAGAACTAAATTGTTAAAACACTCAACTTAAGGAAACTCAGTTAATTTTTAAAATTTGATTAAAGGCGCTAATTCACTAGAGAAATGTTTAAATATATTAGAAGTCATCTAGTTTGTAAATAGTCTGGATTTGGATAGTATTCTATAGCGTCAACATGCTTGGAACCAAGGCTACCTATAAGGTTTTGTTGGGTCGATCCACTGAAAGATGCAACGGTCGGCACTCCACCATCATAGATCTGTATGTCGCCACCGATGGTGTAAAAGTGACATTAACAGTTTTATATTCAAGCCTTGTCTTCTAGATGGATTTTGTTTATTACTAGAAGAAATAATACATATATAATTGATGAGTCAAAGAAACCGTCTTTAAAACCATCACTTAAAAGCGGTATAGGTTATGTCAAAACAGAGTCTAGATCGAAAACACCTCCGCTAGTGAGAAAATATCTCTTTCTCAACCAGATACAACACACCTACAACTAGAAGAAACTTTAGAGAAACCAATTCACTCAAATATTTATATCTATTGAATTGGAACAACCCATCAAAGTAAGGCTTTGTACAATCGGGAAATTGTATCTCATTCATTTCCCAAGCAATTGCAACCAAATGCAAGGGATGTACCAATACTCATTTGCAAACCCATGAAGTATTGGGATCAATTCGCTTGAATTTGTTTTTGTTGAAATAGGTATGCTTGAGAACATGCTTGGAACCGGATGTATGGATCCAAGCTAGTGGTTGCTCCAAACATATTATCGGCAACAAAAGTCTATTCTCTACCTACAAAGCATACGACGGAGGTAATGTTGTCTTTGGAAGTAACTTAAAAGGAAAGATCATATGCAAAGGTACGATCTCAAATGGCTCTTCTTACTTATCTATTGTTAGAACAGTAGAATTACTTAGCATTAAACTTACTATATGTGTCGGTTCAAAATTGTGGACAATAAGTGTCAAGTCTTATTCACGGAAGAAGGTAGTGAAATAATTAAAGATGGTTATATCATAGGAAATGAAATTAGGAAAAATGGTCTATACGTAATGAAATTAGGAAATAAGTCTCAAGACAAATTCTGTCTCGCCACGGTAGTGGATAACTCTACATTATGGCATAGAAGACTTGAGTCACGACACAAATTGGCGGTTAATTCAATCTTTGTCATATAAAGAATTTGTTGAGAAATCTTACCTAAGCTAAAATATGATAAACTTTTTATGATGCTTGCAAAATTGGGAAGCAAGCTCATGCAAGTCATAAAGCTAAAAATATGGTCTATATTAAAAGATGTTTAGAATTATTGCATATGGACTTAATTGGCCCGTGATCAATTAAAAGCTATGGAGGTAATTTGTACACCTTAGTAGTAGTAGATGTTTTTTTAGGTTATTACATGGACTGGATTTCTAAAACTATAAGTGAAGCTTTTTGAGAAAAATTTAAAATATTTAAGTAGGAAAATTCAAAAACTACTAGGTAGCTCTATAGTAGCTATTAGAAGGATCATGGTCGGGAATTTGATAATGAAGTACAATTCGGAGCTTATTGTGTTGCACATGGCTGTTTAATCATACTTCTCGGCTCACCGATATCCGCAATCAAATAAGGTATAGTAGTAAGAAAGGATAGAAACCTTACATAGTGTTGTCTAGGACTATGCTTATCGATACAATCCTTTCCCACCAAATTTTGGTGTAATGCCATTGACTACGTCAACTTATATACTTAATAGATATTATTCGACAATAATTGGATCAATCCGCCTATGAAATATTTAGAGGAAGGAAACCCTCTTTAGAATATTTTAAAGTATTTGGAAGCAAGTGCTTCATTTTAAATACTAAAGGCTATCTAACCAAGTTTGACCCGAAGTCATACGAAGGTGTTTTTCTAGGATATTCTCAATTAGTTAAGCTTATATAGTGTTAAATAAACTTACAATGAAGTCGAAATTCACTCAACGTGACATTCGATTGAAAGTCTCTAATACCAAATTATCACCAATGGTTGTATGATGAATGTTGCTGAAGAGAAGCTGATGACATTCAAATAACGTTTATTTTAAATACATCATTTTCCTATGTAATTAACTCTTTTGTATAAATTATGCAAAGAATTGTTACTTAAATCGTTTGTATTTTAGTACTGCAAATTATGGAGCCTTTGTAAAGTTAACTAAAAGACACACAATTCTGGAGCTTTTAAACGAAGCATATTGAAGATTAATGTTCTGAGACAATACGTAATGTATCCTATCAGGAAGCTTTCGGCGTTATTTGTGACTTCATTATTCAGAAAGACCACGAAGGAAGCAAGAGCCAATACGTCGTTATCCAGGAAGACCCAATGAGACGTATTCAAGCTATATGGAAAATAAAATATTCTCGGAAGATATCAAACGTGGTCCCTACTCCAAGGTATATCCATAATACGACTTATCGGAAGACTTCGATACGCGCGTTTCGAACTTTTTCGGACCTTATAAATAGAAAACGCAAAAACGAGTTTTAGGTGTGCTTAAATCATATGCTAGATACCTAACATAAAAGTCGATTTTCAGAGGAGAAGAAGAGCTGAAGAAGGTGACGATTTAGGCATCGCAATCTTCTATAGGAGACAACCAATGTAATTTTCTGTACTCTTGTAATCGTTCAGTTTTGGTATCATCGTTAACTCGGTTAGTTTACCTTGTTTGATTATTGTTTTGTATTTATTTATTGTAGTTTGAAGGCTAATACCTTAGGGGAATTAGCCGTTTTTTTGAGTCTTAATCTTTTTGGTTTGTTTATCTCAATTTCTTAATTTATTGTTAATTGCTTGTTTATGTTTATCAATATATACTTGTTTACGTGCTTTTGTATGCGACCTATCATTCAACTGGATCTAGTGATACGGACCAAGTAATTTAGATGTCGGGATAGTTCTCCATATAGTGATTTATACATCTAGACCAATAGGATCACAAATAACGACCTATCTTTGCCCTTAAATTGTGAGCTTAGTTGGACATGCAGGTGACCCAGGGATCAACGAGTACGTTCTCAATTAATTGGTAAAGACTTGGTTAGTGAACTACTAGTATTTGAATTGCCATTAAGCAGTAAGTAGGTAAAGTCTTCCTAAGCAAGGGTTTAACAAGATCACCATTGCTTTAATCCATAAGATAGATTATAATCAGCAAATAAGGATGCTTTATGCGGATGCGTTTAATTGTGACAGGATTCTACGTGTCTAGGTCTTAGGAAGGAGTACCGCTTAAGTCTTAAGAATGATATGCCGCTTCAAGATAAGTAATCATTGCACTAAATAAACAAACCAACATTCTGATTATCTATTAATAATGGTTAAATACAATTTGTCTATATTTGGCTAGACCGCTCTTTTATCCTTTGTTAATTTGCTCGCGTGTGTTTTAGTGTCTTGAATTAGTTTTAGTCACCACTAAACCTGTGCCAGTCTCTCAGACTGAAAACCCCCCTTATCCATTAGATTTAGGAATTAACATAGGTTTAGCATAGGTTTAGACTAGATTAGACTAACTTAGATTAGAAAACCAAAGTATTAATAAATTGATAGTCTGTTTATTCGCTTAGTGATAGACCACCCTACTTACACGAAACTCCTATCGAATCGGGTTCACTGCCCGTGAATAAGGGTTGTTTTTAGGTAAAGTTTGGCAATACTATAAATTTAAAAAACTTGAAGAGCATAATATTACACCTACACGACAACACACATCAAGTTTTTTGGCGCCGTTGCCGGGGAGTGAAAATAATCTTGATTTTTTTTTGATATTTTCGGTTTTGTAACATTAGATTATATCTAACCCTTACGGAGTTAGTGTAGTTAGAATAAGTTTTTATTCCTGTCTGTTTATAATTGTGTTTATGTAATAAGGAATATCAGTTTTACTGGATAGCTTTTAAGTTATTGTCGGTTTTCTTCCTAGTAAGTGTAATTACAGGATGGACGACCGAACATTACTATGGAGGGAATACATCAGGCTCGAGCGAAGAAAAAAGCTCGAAAATGTGAGAAAGTGTTTAAATGGGAAACTGCTAAGTATGGTAGATCTGGTATGATGAAGACGGTTCACGACTCAGATTTCTTTGAAACCGAATTTCCCAGCTTAGTCTTCAATGATAATTTTACATCGAATGAAATATTTATATTGTGAAACCCATGCTAAGTATTCTCTAACGTAATGAAATTGTCTTCGTATATCGTTGACGAATCGTACGATGAAGTTTTACACGGTAATTTTTGACAAACTCATTTTCTCACAAAATAATTTCTATCAGTGATTTGAAAACGGATTCGAAAAATGATAATGAAAACGTTCATACAGCCTTTGTTTCCAATCACCCGAGCCTTAGGTTAGTTGTATTGATGATTTAGCTTTTTAAAGATTTTGGAGAATGATAATTTATAGCAATTGTATACATTGATGCTCTAAAGTCTAACATGGATTTATCAAACTGAACCCACTTTTTGCCGCTCAACAGATCGCTGAATTTGATATAAAAGATGAAACACGCACTGTATCAGAATGATGATGTGAACAAAATATTTTATACTTTACATGATATATTCCCTTTTCAACATAATGTTAACATGGTTATCTAACAATCGGTAAAGACTACATGATGTTTATGAAAGCGTTATATGATGCAATCTTCGTAGGGGTAATGTAATATCACAATAGGGTCAAATATACTTCTTGAGGAAAGTCACGATAAATCTAATGTTTTCATGTCTAGAAAGTCTTGTGTCTATGAGTTAATTGTGATATATCGTTGGCTTGGAATTATCTTGTCAACGGAATGCTATTCAATATTATTAAGAATTTGTATGTGCCGTTTGGCATTCCGTTCTACCATAAACGGTATTATAAGGATAGTGATTGTACAAAAATGTTGCGGAGGCCAAAGTACGTTTTCTTTACTTTGTTAAATATAGGGAAAATTAGTCGATAAGATCGGTTCAAGGCGTATTAGGTTAACAAATATACAGTGAGATCTACTGTTTCTCAACTTGTGGCTGAATAAGTCCAACAAAAATCGCCCAATTACAGCGTATTTCTCAAACACTAATACGGCGATACGCCGGATCAAGCTTTTTACACATACTCTTTTTACTCTCACAATAGTTTTACTCGCAATAAAAAATTCTTAGAAATCAATTTCCCTCGTAATTGTTCTCACCTCTATTATTGTTATAAGGTAATAGATCCTTCCTTTTGCCCTTTGTTTTTATTTTCGAATTGAATAGAATTAGGGCTAGGATTAGGGTTTTGATTTTGGGAAACTTGAACCTAATTCAACTAGGATTATTGGAACACTCTTTCCCCTGTAATATATGTAAGGAATTTGAGAATTGTGAATGGGTCAAAATGGGTAGAAAGGGAAAACCCCTTTTCGTTTCTTAACTGCAGAGCAATACGGCGTATCCACTCAAATAGATACGGCATATTGACTCTATTTACCCAAATTTTAAAACCTTAATATGATGTATTCAGTAAAATGAATACGGCGTATTGATCTATTAAAGATCCTGGATTTTGAATCCCATACGCCGTATTGATTTTTATCTATACGGCGTATTGACTAGACAGATCTTTATACGGCGTATCCATTTCTGAATATGCTGTATCCACCCTCAGAACAGAAGGTTTAAAAACTTATAATTCTTGGTACTGATCTTGTTCATTTGCTAAAGAACATGGCTCTTTCACTTGGAGATCAGAGGCACAAGTACCTCAGATTTGAGGGATTACAGTATACTGAGGGTGATATAGCTGGTTTTGAGATGAGGTTGGCTAAGATATATAGGAGAGAGGTGCACTGGGTTCAGGTGTTTGATTTTGGAGGATTACCGGATTTAATGGCCGAGGGGTTGAGTAGTAGGACGCTGATGGAGCACAGGGATGCTTAGGGGCAGAGTGTGTTCACTAGCCGAGCCTCGAGGCGACTATTTGATATTAGAGGCCCGTTGGTAAACGAGCTCATTCTGGAGTTCTTTAGTACATTTAGGTTTGGAGAGGTTGTGCTTGATCTGGATACGGTTGGAGCTTTACAGTTTCAGTTGGGTGGAGTTAGGAGAGGCTCTAGGGGTTGACGGTGATTGTGCGAGACCTCCTTGTTATAGATATGGCCGAGTTGGTGAGGCTGTAGATATGCTTAGAGCTTGATGACACTTAGGCCTGGGTATCGATAGGACCCTGCTAGGCAGTGAGGGTGATGCTAGTGAGACGTTGATGAGGAGGATTTGGTGGCACAGATGTTGGTGGTGATGAGGATGTGAGGATGCCTCAAGCTGGGTCATCTACCACCTAGGATTCAGGCTGAGAGGAATTGCCCGATTAGAGGCGGATGGTACATGGTTATGCGCAATGGTAGCTCCAGGGGTCAGAGAGAGGTGCTGAGTAAGCAGGCTTGTGACCTTCCTAGGTTACTACATGAATTGTCACTAGCCTCTACAGATGATAGACAGGAACGGGTGTGACTTACGCGGATATTTGAGCCACTGGTAAAATGAGAGTGCACACTAGATAGTAGGACCAACAGAGCCAGACACTCCGCAGCTCCGTAGTAGCCAGACCCAATGATCCCTCTTATCTTCATCTTTTGTTTCTTTCTTTTGTTATATTTATTATTCCATTACCATGTTGTATTAACTTTAAACAGGGTTCTCATATTTTTTTTATATATATTATGATGTAATCGTTTTGTACTTGTTTATGCATGTTAGATACAATAACTGCAGTTAAGTTCAGGCACCATAGTTCGTGTATATGTGACGGATTCAAGACACGCTTATAAATCTAGACAGTATTGAGAAGAGAGAGTAGTTACATAAGAGTGTGAAAGCTGAAGGATAAAGTGCTAACTTAATGTCTACAGAAACGAAATGTGCTTCCGGAGACAACACGGTATGTTATTTATTTTACGAGGTCTGTCTTCCCAGACTTCAATATGGCGTTAGCGCTCATTACCATCACACGCGTATTGGAATTCTGGACATGTTCTGTTATTTTTTTTTTGTGCACTTTTAATACATCTATTATCAGTTATGTCAATACGGCGTATTCATGCACATGATACGGCGCATTCAATAGACTGACCCGTATTTAGATACTTTTTACAGGTTTCTCGATACGGCGTATTCCAGTTAATAGATACGGCATATTGGTTTCCTATACAGTTTGTTTAGCTTATTTAAATTAACCGTAGATACCCGAGATCGGATTTTGCTTATTTTTCCAGATTTTGCACTGGACCTCGCTGAAAAAGATATCGACAATGTTAGTGAAGTTTCAAAATCTGGTAAATCTAGAAGTGTGGTGTCTGGAAATTTCCAGACGTTGTTTCAAACACATCCTTGCTATAACTAAAAATTGCGAGAATCTACCGAGCAAAATATCAGGGGAGTTTCTCATTCTAATTCTTTTAATTCTTGTTTTTAATGTTTTATCTACACAACGAGGACGTTTTATAATTCAAGTGGAGGGATGGGAATTAGAATTTTTATTTGTCCTATTTTTCACATAAAATGCTTAAATTTAAAAAAAATCAAGCATACTTTTGTGAAATTACTTGTTACATAACCCGCACACAATAACCCTCATTAGATATTGTAAGGATTTAACCTTATCCGTTTCCAAATGTTTACCCAAATTCCACAAAATATGAGTGTGCCGGTGATGTTGTAGACATTAGCACGTGGCTTGGTATATCTATTCGAGACCACAATAATGAGTACTATGGATTTAGATGGAGTAACTTGTTTAAATTGCTAAATTTTTAGGATTACACCCAAAAAGCCTTTATATGTTGTTTATTAACTAACTACATTGGTTAGTTAAATCCCCGTATAAACCCTTTGTTTACTCTCATCTTAAGAGTAAGATACCCCTAGAAAAACCAATAGAGCCAATCCTTTAGGAATAACACCAACTATCTGTTTCGTTACACCTTTACACCTTAGTCTACCCTATTAGATTAAGTCTATTTATCAGTTGCTAGTTGCTTAAAGTGTAAAGTATGTATTTCCCGAGTCTTGTGTCAATTTTCTATCTTTGGTACGGTTGGGAAGAAATTTGCACATTGCAAATGCAAATGAATAAAGTAGTTAAAACTCATGTATTTTTACTACCAACACAATTATTAGTACGTCCGAAGAATGAAGAATTACCGAAGAAATTATCTGGAGTTATTATGATCGTGAAGATGGTGAAATTACACCGAGTTTCGTAGTGTAGTAAAGTTAAAAAAATAGAAAAAATTAGAAAAATCGCAACAAAAAAGAAAGGAAAGTTTTAAGATAATCGTTTCGCAAAAGCTTAGACCAAAGGAATTATATAAAGGATCGATTATTCGTTGATACGTCTTATAAGTCAACGATGTAAAACGTTTTGTTATAAAGGTAGATATTGCCATTGTCTTGTGAAAGTATGTTATATGTATGGGATGATGAGTAGTTGACCATTACGGGAAATGCCAATTTGGTTGTTGTTTTTTAATCTTTGGATCAAGATCGTTGTTTAATAGTTGTATCTTAGTCATAGTAACGGCTAGGAAAAAAGTGTCTAGCAACTTATATCTTGGACCTAGTCTATTTGTTTCGTAATTTTTATTTAACAACAATTTATTTCCCTTTCCTAATCATTAACCATGGGTTTTACGCGAATGAGGATGTGATTGAGCATGCATGTCTATTCTGTCTTTACGGCCATGTATGCATGTCTCAACTGCCTTGTTGGCTTATTACTATTGTTGAAAGTTAGAAGATCCCTACCCTATATCATTCTTCATCCTAACCCTTAGTTAAACTCGAACGAGGATGTGATCGAACACACATGTCTATTCTGTCGTTATGGCCGTGTATGTATGCTTCAGCTGCCTTGTTAGTGTGGTACTTTTGGTGAAAGATTGTAGAATGATCAACCTTAAGCCTTATAATAAAAACCTATTTTACCTTTATAAACTTGTTACTCCTTAGCTCTAGTGGTGGAGATGTGTATCCTTGCCAAGCCTATGATAGAATACTCGTCACCACCGAGCAATTAAGCGAATTAGTTACATGTTACCACATAGATTAGTTGAGTGATTTGAGTGTTTTCATTTTCCTATTTCGTGAGGTGTTTTGGTTATGTACTTGTAATAGATCAAACAAATGCTTAAACGGAAAAATCCTTAAGGTTACATTTTCATAAACTTCTAAAGGCTACTTGAGGACAAGAAGGATTCAAGTGTAACATTTCGTATTTTCAGGTCATTTACGATGTCATCTATTTTACTAATTTTTTTTCATACGCGTTTACTTTTAATTCTTATTATATAGTTAAATCGCGTAAGCTCTAAATTATCAATCTCATGTGTATACTCCTCCCTCCTTGTGCTAAACAGTTTCGATTAATCGATGCACATGTTGAGGGGGAGCGTTTCTAAAAATTCAAAAACTATCAAGGTACTAAAAGCTATGATATTTATATCACAAGTACCGGATTGAGGTTTTCAATTGGGTTTATGGCAAGGTGAACTGTACCAAAAAGACCGACCATGTATTTAATTTTCTCGAAGTTATAAGGTTGGTAAGTGTAACATTCTGTATTTTCAGGTCATTTACGACTTCATCTATTTTACTAATTATTTTTTTTGCTCGTACGCGTTTACTTTTAATTTTAATAGTTAAAGTTAAATCGCGTAAACTAAAAATCAACAATTAACGTAAACGGACACCAAACGAATTAAAGTTTTCGTCAAGCAAGCAATATATTATTTTTACGAAAGTAATAATCAACTTTTTATATTTTATTTTTATTAGTTGCGTAAAACGTTTATGTTTCGCAATTAAATACATTTAGGCATACCCGGAAGCACCAAAACCTTTCTACGCTTCAACAAATACCCACTTTTATACCCAATACTCAAAAATCACAAAAATATATCATACATATCAACCCATGGCCGGATTTGGTGGTAAAAATCCAAGAAATATCATGAAAATCTATCAACTTGCAATGTACTACACCTTTTAATTAAACCATGAGACTTTTTCAAGCAAAACCCATACCTAGACCATAAGGACTTCCTTGTTTTCCTCATCATGTCTTTTATGAACCTAGTCCTTATTACATCTAGCTACAAGAAGTATATAAGGAAAGTAACTAGCAACTAGAACACACACATCTCATTTGTATAAGTGTAAAATACAAAATCTCTCCCTTTTTCTTCTTTGAAGCCCACAGCTCAAAACCCCCCAATATAACAATCCATAGCGTGATTTTCTAAGACCATACAAGCACTCATACATCCTTCCTATGATTACCTAAGGTTTTTTCAAGGGTGGGCTAAAGGTTTACAAGTATCTAAGCAAGAAAAGCAAGATTAGGATTTTGGCTTGAATTAGGGTGTTCAAGAGTTGCAAGCTAGGGTTTTATTGCTAAACAAGTGTGTAGATCTTGTTGTTCATCACCACACATCATATTAAGGTTACCTAAAACCCTTTATGTCTTTACATTTATCATTTTATGTGTATATAAGTTCTATGTTATGAAATCACCATTAGGATGCTTTTAAAACATGTTTTTATGAAACACATCCAAACTTTCTATTTGGATTCGACATATAACCTGGTCATTTTATAATTTTATAAGATAGTACGTCTCATGACGATTCCAAAATGATAAGAAACTCGAAAAATTGATTTATAACAAAAAAGATACGGCGATTTCAAGTTTACGTTAAATATATACTTTTATAAAACTATTTTTATAAAAGTTACTATTCACTACAGAAACTTATACTTTTAAAACATCAATAAATCGATAAAACTTTTAAATACGAAGACGTGCTCGAAAGAATCGCTAAAAACGGAGTTAAAACGAATAAGTTACGACATTTACGAGATTTACGATAACTAAATCTATAAAAATAAATATATAACTGTTATGAACAGTAAAATCACTATTCATCAGAAAAACTCAAATTTTGAAAATGTTATATTTTGATAACTCGTCTTAATACGAAGGCGTGGACGTAAGAAACGAAAGAAACGGACTTAAAACGAGAAAGTTACGCCAGTTTTACTAAAGTATACTTATAAACGTTTTTACTTTATAAATATGATTTCACTAAAACGATTAGATGGTGATGTAGCTATATAGAATTATATGTGGTATTAGTTAATCAAAGTACTATATTACTAGGGAGTTTCATAATGAGGCCTCTTCGGGGTGGCGTATCGACGAGTTGTTGGATTTACGATTTAAAGTGTCCTAGCTCCTCATACGTCACTACATGACCTCTTAATTATGATAGCCCGAACGATAGTATGATGAGCTATACGACCTATAAATAATCAAAGTGTTTAGTACTTATACGACCTATATTGGATTAGGTTGCATTCGATCGTAAGCGTGACGCATTTTCTATTGTGAATACTTGTTGATTACCATTCACTCGAGGTGAGTTCATAGCCCCCTTTTTACTACGTGATTGTTTTACAAAATCTACGGGGTGAATTACATTGCTTGTTTTACTATTGGACACAAGTGTTTTTCTAAGTGTTTTCAAAGTGTTTACAAAGTGTATGCTATCCAGATTACTGCCTGAATATTATTGCTAAGTTACCTTATTGCCGTGAAGTCCCTATTTATCATGAACCGTTAATTGCTATTGTAGTAAGCGCGAGTGTTGTGGATAGATCTATCGGGACTGACAATCCCCACCTTTCCTTGGGTCACTAGTTTGATCAAGGTGCATTTAACATTGAGAGGTGTTAGGTTGTTGGCAAGCATCCTATATTCTGATTGGGGCACAAATCTAGTTAAGGCTTCGGGGTCATGAGCTTAGTGCAATAATAAACGTTTTGGACTACTGAATGTGTTTCAGAGTCTACTATTACTTCGATCTTGTGGTCCACCCTTTTTACCGATAAACCTATGATTTCACTCAACCTTTGTGTTGACTTTTAGCATGTAATTTCAGGTCCTAGGGTATGAAGATTGGAGGGGAGCCGTGGCGGATATCAATGAAGACGGATTCTGTGTTTTATCTATATTCAATGCAACTTTTATTATCTTTAAAAACTTAAGTCATCTTTTGGTTTAATTAAGAACGTATGTGGAAATGTTTACGACTTTTAAAACATATGGGACCTAATGTATGAACTCTGATATTTTGCTATGGCATCGAATGAAATCTTATCTTAAAACGTCCATTTAAGGTCGTTTCCTATATCTTGATTGTTGTACTTTGACGTAGCACCCCATTGTTACCATTCCGCTGCATACCAGAATTTGGGGGTGTTACAGATTGGTATCAAGAGCCAAGTTTATAGGGAACTGGGTCATTTTCAAAACCTAGTCTATAACTAAAATTTTTATAGAATTTTCTTTTCTTTCATTTTCAAAAATACAGAATCCTTCATCGCTGATCTGATATCCGAGCGCGCATTCCCTGATCCGTACTTACATCTTCTGATTTATCATTATTTATTATAATATTTTATATATATACTTGGTTCTAAATTCGATCCTTATGTGATCTTCTAGCGTATTACTATTCATTCATATCGGTCGATTATATAAATATTGACCATTCCGATTAATTCATGAGTATTATAGAATTTCTTATTTCTTAGATTAGTATCATATACCTCGATCTATGTACTCTTACATCATTACTTACCGGATTTTGTTACTTGTGATTGTTGGCAGAATATGCCGCCCATGAAGATTTAAGAAAGAAAATATGTTAAGAGGTTGGTGGAAAGCATGTGGCTAAGACAAAACTATTTGAAGTGTACGAAAAAGAATAGGGCTTATTTAGACAGTGATGGAAGTTAGGAGAAACCCTGGAAATGCTGGAGGATCTATGAAATGTGACAAGGTTGTTCACACAAGAACTTTTATGAATGGAAAAACATCAAACTTTTAATGATCGTAGGTTTTGTTGTGGGTTAAGGCGTTTTGGATAGAAAGGTTGGCAAGTGTTTGAAACTTGCAAGTGTGCTGAAGAAAGATTAAGTTAGGTTTGCTGCTAGTTTTTCGAAGGGTCGTGGTTAACATGGGAGGAATGGGAACGTGCACTCCCTAGGGCTCAATCAATGCTAACCATATTCCCCATGGACTTAATTCAAGGACGATGATGACTACAGAATACTGCCAGCAACTGAAAATCCAAAAGATGGAGCAGGCATTTGGAATTGACTCTGAAAGGAGATGAACGCTTGAGGCATACAAACAATCGTTTTCCATGAGCTAGCCTTGATGTGTCCTGATTTGGTGCCAACTGAAAATGAGAAGATTGAGAGTTTGTTCGTGGTTGCTTGAAAGAATCAAAGGAAATTCACTTCTTCAAACACCTGCAACTTGCATGTGCCATAAACATGGCACGTGAAATGGTTGAGCAAGCAGTAGTTCAGGGTTTAGGGCTACCTGAGTTGGGGAAAGCAATAAATAAAAAAGTGGGATGAGACATCAAAGAAACACAACAAACAACAACAATAACCCCAACAACAAACAACAACAACAACAACTACCGTAACCAGAAACAACAAACTATCACCAAACAACCAAAACAGGAGTCAAGTGAAGAAGAAACTGCCAGGGCCTTGTTGCGCGCCTAACAGAGAATTAGAGGTTTTATTGGGAATATACCAAAGTGCAACCGTTGCAACTTTCAACATTAGAGGGTGATTTGCCCTCCAAAGTGTCAGATAGTGCCAAAGACTGGTAATCTGGAAGAAGGATTGTAGAGCTATACTTCCAGGTGCATGGCAAATGATTTCCCTGCAGAATGCATTGCCGTTGTTATGGTTTTGTGGTGAGAAAGGGACCATCTTAAGAACAAGTATCCTAAGGCAGGAACAAGCATAAGAAGGGAGATCGTGCGAGAGCTTAAGTGGTGTTGAAAATCCATTGAAGGAATTGAATGTGGTCACGGGTACGTTTCTTCTTAATGATCACTACGCTTGTATTCTCTTTGACTCCGGTGCTGAAAAGAGTTTTGTATCTTCTGCGTTTACCCCTTTTATTAATATTGCCCCTGCCACTCTAAACACTAGCTATGAAGTAGAGTTAGCAGATGGAAAAGTCGTTAGCACCAATACCATTTTACGTAGTTGCACCTTAGTTTTGTGTAATCACATGTTTCAAAATAGACTTCTTACCAACCGGTAGGTAGTTTTGATGTTATCATTTCATTGGAATGGATTTGGTTGGCATACCACCGAGCTCTTATTTGATTGTTCTGAGAAAGGGATTGTTCGTATTCCTCTTCCGAATGGCTAGATTCTTGAAGTTAAAGGCGAATGAGGCCGGAAAAAAGGATCTTGGTTCACGGGCATGTATCAAGGCTGATGAGAAAAGCTATTGATGACATACGTGTTGTACTAGAATTCACTGTTGTATTGCTAGGTATTTGTTAGGGTTTACCTCTTGTTGCGAAGAGATAGAATTTCCCGTTGATCTGATTCCAGGCGCATCCGAGTTGTTAGATCTCCATACGGTTAGCCCTTTCAGGTATTTTTTGAATTGTTGTCTGTGAACCAGATTAAAGACTTCAAGAGAAGGTTTATTTCGACAAGTTCCATACCATGAGGAGCACCAGTGGCTTTTTGTCAGAGAAAGCGGTTCGATGATAATGTTGGTATTGACTACAGGGAAACTAAACAAGTTTGACTATAAGAACCGTTACCCTTCCTCCCAAAGAATTGATTGAGACTTGTTGGACCAATTACAAGTATGTGTTGTTTCTCTAGATAGATCTTTCGTTCAGGATAATCATCAGTTGACGGAGTCCAAGAGGAAGATTATACCGAAGACCGCGTTGAGAACTACGATGCGGGCACTTTGAGTTCAACAGTCATGCCATTTTGGGATGAACGGAACGCCCCCCACAACAGCAATTTTCAAGGAACTTATGAACGCGTTATGCAAATCGTATTTGGACAAATTCGTAATTGTGTTTCACATTGACGACATCATAATCTACTCAAAGTCAGAATAAGATACATGAAGTCCACCTGTGAAGACGATTTTAGACTTACTCGAGAGGGAAGAAGTTTAGGCCAATTTTCTAAGTGTGAATTTGGTTGGAAAGAAGTTCATTTCCTAGGATTTTCGTGGATCAACCATGACGGTATCCCGTGGATGTCCTAGCAAGGTGTGGTCTGTCAGAACTGGTAATAAGACTCCTGATGAATTGTCAACTCGAAATCGTTCATTTTTAGGCTTGGAGGGCTATTCCGGAGATTTATGAGATTTCTCACAAGATTGCACAAGCCCTCACCTGTTGACTCAAAAGAATAAGCATTGTGTGGGCAATGAACAAGAGGACAGCTTTCCGCATATGATGGAGAAGCTATGCAATGCTACAGTGTTAGCACTCCCCGATAGACAGTTGGACTTTGTGGTCTTATTATGATGCATCAAAAAAGGTGTTTTGGGATGGGAGCGTGCTGATAGCAGCGGGGCCAAAGTGATAGCATATGCGTCAAGAACAGTTGAAGATGCATGAGAAAAATTATACCTCCCATGCCCTGGAATTGGGTGTAGTGGTGTCGCTCTTAAAATCTGGAGGACATTATCTTTATGGGATGAAAAGTGTTCTATACACTACCACAAGAGGTCTCCAGTACATTATTTGTACCTGAAAGATTTTAATATGCGCTAATTCGGGTGGATCGAGGTACTCAGTGACTACGGTGTCTGTGAGGATCAAATACCACTCGGGTAAGGCGAACGTGGTGGCAGATGCCTTGAGTAGAAAGGAAAGGCTCAAGCCAAGGCGAGTATGTGCTATGAGTATTACTATTCATTTTGGACTTAAGACTAAGATTTTGGAAGCATAGGGCGAAGCTTCCAAGGATCTTAAAGCTCCAGCTGAATGGCTAAGGTGAATGGAAAACACTTTTGGACGACGATGATGATGGGTGGAATTTTATTCTATCGGATCGTATCAGGATTCCCATCAGTTGGGTGGTGTAAGGAAATTTATTATGGTGAAGCTATTTCTTCTAGATATCAATACATCCAGGTGCAGATAAGTTGTACTATTGATTAGAGAGACTTGTATTGGTGGCCTTGTATGAAGAGAGACATTGATGAGTTCGTTAGCAAGTGTCTACGTGCTCTAAGATTTTAAAGCCGCCGAACATCAGAAACCCCTCAAGGTTAACTTTCTATAAAATCAGAAATTCTAAGTGGATAATGGGAAAGTAGATTACAATGGACTTTGTCACAAAGTTGCCTAGAAGGCAGCGGTGGTTATGATGCGATTTGGGTCATTGTAGATAGATGACAAGTCGGCTATTACTTTTTACCACATTCGTGAGATTACAAAATTAGAGAACTAGCAAGAATTTATATCAACGAGATCGTAGCAAGGACTGGTTGTTGTGGTCAGTGGTCAACCATTCACGACCGTTGATGGTCGATTCGCGTCACACTTATGCTATGCTCTTCAGGATTGAGTTGGGTACAAGGACTACACATGAGTCGGCTTACCACACTGAAGATCCGAATGGTCAGACGTGGAGCGTAACATTCAGACACTGGAAGATATGTTACGAGCTTGTGTTATGGAGTTTGGTGGCAGTTGGGATACTCATCTTCCATTGGTCGAGTTTTCCTATAATAACAGTTACCACGCGAGCATTAAGTGCGCGCCATTCGAGGTTCTGTACGGGCGGAAGTGTAGATCCCCCGTGATATGGACTGAAGTGGGAGAAAGTTAACTTATTGGACCAGAAATTGTGCAAGAAAAGACAGAAAAGATTTTTCAGATTAAGGAAAAGGTTGAAAATGGCAGAAGGTCGACCCTAGAAAAGCTATGTTGATAAGAGGCGTTAAGGGATCTTGAATTCAAAGTTGGAGACCGGGAGGGTTTACTTAAGGGTATCTCCGTAGAAGGGAGTGGTACTATTTGGTAAGAAAGGAAAGCTGGCACACGGTATGTGGGGACCGTGTTGATAATAGTAGAGGCATGTTGACGGTATGTTATCGACCTAAAGTTAACACCTAGGAGCTGAGTGTGTCACGACAGTTTTCATGTGTCAATCTCAGAAATGTTTGGCGAACCAGTATGTTCAAGAGCCATTGATGAATCGAGATTGATGAAACATCTGCTTTTTTATCGAAGGCCTAATGAGGTAGTGGACGAGATGTGAAAAAGCTTATAGCGAAGAAGAATCCCATTGGTCAAGGTACGTTGGAACTCTCGGTAAGGAGTTGAGTATACTTGGGAACGTGAAGGCTAATTCCGGAAGAAATATCCGAATCTCTTCCCCGAATCCGTACCTTCTTCAGGTGTTGCAACCTGAGCCTTGAGGACAAGGCTCTTCTAACCGGAGGAGACTGTAACATTCCGTATTTTCAGGTCATTTACGACGTCATCTATTTTACTAATTATTTTTTTTCTCGTACGCATTTACTTTTAATTCTTATTATATAGTAAAATCGCGTTAAACTAATAATCAACAATTAACGTTAAGGACACAACAAATTAAAGCTTTCGTCATGAAAGCAATATATCTATTTTTACGAAAGTTGTCTATAATCTTTTTATATTTTATTTTTATTGGTTGCGTAAAACGTTTACGTTTTCGCAAATTAAAAATATTTTAGGCATTACCCGGGAAAAAGGAAAAAACTTTTCTACGCTTTAACAAATTCCCAATGTTATACTCAATATCTCAATAAAATTTCAAAAATATCGTTCATATACCGCTATACATATCCGGATTATAGATAGGATAATGACCTAAGAATTTTACAAGTCTACAAACATCTTCCTTAAAACCATGAGATGTTCTCTTCTTTTTCCAACAAAGACCATAAGACTTCCTTGTTTTGCTCTAAATGTTTTTGACTAGTCTTTCATGTATATAAGGTCTCATACTAGATAATTCACACACACTTCTCATTCTTAAGGTGTAAAAACATAAAAACCTCTACTCTTTTTCCTCCTCCTAGGCCACGGCTAGAACCAAACCAACACCAAATCCATACCAAATTTTACTTATCACATTTACACACATTCCTACTATATATCTAAGATGTCCTAAGAAGATTTGAAGGCTTGGTTAAGTCTTTACAAGTGTTAAGCAAGAAAAATGGAAAGATTAGGGTTTAGGGTTTTTTGATATGCAAGCTTTGTGTTTGTAATCTAAACAAGGTTTTTAGATTGTGTTGGTTACCATATTACAATCACTCTAAGGTCATCTAAAACTCTTTATGTCTTTACATTCATCATTTTATGCATATATGAGTTCTATATAGTAAATCACCATTTAGAATACTTTTAAACATGTAAAACATATTTCTACTTGTGATCATGGTTTTGAACATTTTTACATATGTTATGAGGTTGATAATATCATGAAATAATAGATATATAAGTATTGTAACATGTTGGTTAAGTGTAAACATGTATATGTATAAACTTGTAATTTAAAGTTACTTTAAGAAAAGTTTAAGGTTTTTAAGCATTGTTAAGGACTTGATACTTTGGAACTCATATGACAATATGGATCTTGGACTCTATTATATGTAAGACAAGTATATAATAAGTCTTGGAAAACTTGTGGTAAATTATTAAGTTAAAAGGTATATAAAACAAGTTATAAAAATGGATATGTATAAGTATTATAAAGGGGCTATTTTGGTTCGACCTTGGTAACAGCCCTACCATGTTTTAAAAAGATAGTACGCCTCATGACGATTCCAAAATGATAAGAAACTCGAAAAACCGATTTATAACGAAAAAGATACGACGATTTCAAGTTTACGTTAAATATATACTTTTATAAAACTATTTTTATAAAAGTTACTATTCACCACAGAAACTTATACTTTTAAAACATCAATAAATCGATAAAACTTTTAAATACGAAGACGTGCTCGAAAGAATCGCTAAAAACGGAGTTAAAACGAATAAGTTACGACATTTACGAGATTTACGATAACTAAATCTATAAAAATAAATATATAACTGTTATGAACAGTAAAAATCACTATTCATCAGAAAACTCAGATTTTGAAAATGTTATATTTTGATAACTCGTCTTAATACGAAGGCGTGGACGTAAGAAACGAAAGAAACGGACTTAAAACGAGAAAGTTACGCCAGTTTTACTAAAGTATACTTATAAACGTTTTTACTTTATAAATATGATTTCACTAAAACGATTAGATGGTGATGTAGCTATATAGAATTATATGTGGTATTAGTTAATCAAAGTACTATATTACTAGGGAGTTTCATAATGAGGCCTCTTCGGGGTGGCGTATCGACGAGTTGTTGGATTTACGATTTAAAGTGTCCTAGCTCCTCATACGTCACTACATGACCTCTTAATTATGATAGCCCGAACGATAGTATGATGAGCTATACGACCTATAAATAATCAAAGTGTTTAGTACTTATACGACCTATATTGGATTAGGTTGCATTCGATCGTAAGCGTGACGCATTTTCTATTGTGAATACTTGTTGATTACCATTCACTCGAGGTGAGTTCATAGCCCCATTTCTATCTACTTGTTTTACAAACTCTACGGGGTGAAATTACATGCTTGTTTTACTACGGACACAAGTGTTTTAAACTGTATGCTATCCAGATTATTGCCTGATTATTATTGCCTAAGTTACCACAGTGCCATCTAAGTCCCTAATATTATGAACCGTCAATTGCTATTATAGTGAGCGCTAGTGTTGTGGATAGATCTATCAGGACTAACAATCCCTACCAGAATTTATGGTCACAAGTTGATCATGGTGCATTTAACATTTAGAGAATTATAGGCTGTTTTAGCAGACACCTTACCTATTTGGGGCAGACAAACAGTTAAGGCTTCGGGGTCATGTGCTTAGTGCAATAATACATGTTTTGGACTACTGAATTTGTTTCATAGTCTACCATTACTTAAATCTTGTGATCCATACTTTTACAGACAAACCTATGAATTCACTCAACCTTTGTGTTGACTTTTAGCATGTTTAATTTCAGGTCCTAAGGTATAAGCTTGGATGGGAGCCGTGATGGATATCAATGAAGATGCATTATGTGTTTATTTAAATTTAATGCAACTTTTAGATATAAAAACTTAAGTTACCTTTTGGTAGTATGAAGCTTTTGTTTAATTAAAAACGTATGTGTAAATGTTTATGACTTTTAAAACATATGGGACCTAATGTATGAACTCTGATATTTTGCTATGGCATCGAATGAAATCTTATCTTAAAACGTCCATTTAAGGTCGTTTCCTATATCTTGATTGTTGTACTTTGACGTAGCACCCCATTGTTACCATTCCGCTGCATACCAGAATTTAGGGGTGTTACAGTTTGGTATCAAAGCCAGGTTATAGGGAACTGGGTCATTTTCAAAACCTAGTCTATAACCAAAATCCTTTATCGCTGATCTGATATCCGCGCGCGCATTCCCTGATCTTTACTTACCCTTCTGATTATCATTGTTGTATTATATATTTTATATATAATACTTGGTTTAAATTCGATCTCTTATGTCTATCTTTTAGCGTATTACTATTCATTCGTATCGGTCGATTATATAAATATTGACCATTCTGATTAATTCATGATTATTATAGAATTCTTATTTTCTCGGTTAGTATCATATACCTCGACTCAATGTACTCTTACAAATTCTTACCGGATTTTGTACTTGTATTATTGACAGAATCATGCCGCCCAGAAGATTGAAAAAGAAATCTATTAAGAAGTTGGTGGAAAAGCGTGTGGCTAAAGCTATTGAAGAATACAAAAAGTCTAGGGCTAATCTAGATAGTGCTGGAAGTTCAGGAGGAAACCCTGGGAATGCTGGAGGAACTATGAATGTGCACGGTTGTTCGCACAAGACTTTTATGAATGGAAAACCTCACACTTTTAATGGAACGGAGGGTGTTGTTGGGTTAAGGCGTTGGATAGAAAAGGTTGAGCAAGTGTTTGAAACTTGCAAGTGTGCTGAAGAAGATAAGGTTATGTTTGCTGCTAGTACTTTCGAGGGTCGTGCGTTAACATGGTGGAATGGGAACGTACACACCCTAGGGCTCGTCAATGCTAACCATATTCCATGGACTGAATTCAAGACGATAATGACTACAGAATACTGCCCAGCAACTGAAATCCAAAGGATGGAGCAAGAGCTCTGGACTTTGACTCTGAAAGGAGATGACATTGAGGCATACAACAATCGTTTCCATGAGCTGGCCTTGATGTGTCCTAAATTGGTACCCACTGAAAAGAAGAAGATTGAAAGGTACACTCGTGGGTTTCCTAAAAGAATCAAAGGAACCATCACTTCTTCTAAGCCTGCAACTCTGCATGATGCCATCAACATGGCCCGTGAACTGGTTGAGCAAGCAGTTCAGGGTAAGGCTACTAGAATTAGTGAAAGCAACAAAAGAAAATGGGAAGATCACCAAAGAAACAACAACAACAACCACAACAACAACAACCGCAACTGAAACAACAACTATCACCAGCAACAAAACAGGAGGCATGAGACTGCCAGGGCCTATTCTGTAGCCCCAACTAAGAATAGAGGTTATGCTGGGAATCTACCAAAGTGCAACCGTTGAAACTTTTACCATAGTGGGCAATGCCCTCCAAAGTGTCAGAAGTGCCAAAGAACTGGTCATCTGGAGAAGGATTGTAGAGCTATACTTCCAGGTGCATGTAATGATTTCCTGCAGAATGCGACGTGTTATGGGTGTGGTGAGAAAGGACATCTTAAGAACAAGTGTCCTAAGGCAAGGAACCGGCATAATGAGGGAGCTCGTGCGAGAGCTTACGTGGTGGTTGAAAATCCGCAGCAGAATCCAAATGTGGTCACAAGTATGTTTCTTCTTAATGATCACTACGCTTGTATCCTCTTTGATTCTGGTGCTGAGAAGAGTTTTGTATCTTCTGCGTTTACACCTTTTATTGATATTGCCCCAACTGCTTTAAATACTAGTTATGAAGTAGAGTTAGCAGATGGAAAGATGGTTAGTACCAACATTGTTTTACATAGTTGCACCTTAGTCTTGCTTAATCATGTGTTCAAAATTGACCTACTCCCGACCCAACTAGGAAGTTTTGATGTCATTGTTGGTATGGATTGGTTGTCATACCATCGAGCGGTCATAGATTGTTATGAAAAGATTGTCTGTATTCCTCTTCCGAATGGCGAGATTCTTGAAGTACAAGGCGAGAGGCCAGAAAAGGATCCTGGATCACTTGCATGTATCAAGGCTAATGAAAAGAAGCTTGATGACATTCGAGTTGTCCGAGACTTCCCTAAGGTATTTCCAGATGATCTGTCAGGTTTACCTCCTATGCGAGAGATAGAATTTCGTATCGATCTGATTCCAGGCGCGTCGCCAGTTGTTAAATCACCATACCGATTAGCCCCTTCAGAAATGTTAGAACTGTCGAACCAGCTTAAAGAACTTCAAGAGAAGGGTTTTATTCGACCAAGTCACTCACCATGGGGAGCACCCGTGCTTTTTGTCAAGAAGAAGGACGGTTCAATGAGAATGTGTATTGACTACAGGGAACTAAACAAGTTGACTATAAAGAACCGTTACCCTCTCCCTAGAATTGATGACTTGTTTGACCAATTACAAGGTGCATGTTATTTCTCCAAGATAGATCTTCATTCAGGATATCATCAGTTAAGAGTTCGAGAGGAAGATATATAACACCTCGTGTTTTAGGTCATTGTACGACATTATTTAATCCACTAATTATTTTTAGGGTTTTACGCGTTTGCTTGCAATTTTTATGGACTTAAAGAACCGCAGTCGGGTGCAAGCCGTTATTTGGGACATAATTCGTAATTGTGTTTCATTAACGACTATCTTATCTACTCCAAAGTCAGAAGAAGAACCATGAAAGTCCACCTGAAGACGATTTTAGACTTTACTCAAGAAGGAGAAATTGTACGCCAAATTTTCAAAGTGCGAATTTTGGTTACAAGAAGTACAGTTCCTTAGGACAATTTTGTGTCAACCATGACGGTTTCAACGTGGACCACTAGCAAGGTTGAGTCGGTCAAGAAACTCGGAAGTCCATGAACTCGTCAATGAAATTCGTTCATTTCTAGGATTGGCGGGCTACTACCGAAGGTTTATTGAGAAATTTCTCCAGATCGCAACCTCTCACCATGTTGTCTCAAAAGTATAGACGTTTCGTGTGGGGCGTTAAGCAAGATGAAGCTTTCCTAATTTCTGAAGGAGAAAACTATGCAATGTTCCTGTATTAGCACTCCCGATGGACCTGATGACTTTGTGGTCAATTGTGATGCATCAAACCAGGTTTTGGGTGCCGTGCTGATGCATACGAGGCAGGTGATTAGATATGCGTCACGACAGTTGAGATGCATGAGAAACTTATCACCCAGACCTAGATTTGGTGCGGTGGTGTTCGCTTCTTTAATATCTGGAGACATTATCTTTTGGGACGAAAAGTATTATCTACACTTGACCACCAGAGTCTCCAGTAATATTTGACCAGAAGGATTTAAATATGCGCCAAAAAGCGATGGATCGAGTCTACTCAGTGTACTACGAGTGTGAGATCAATAACACCGGGTAAGGAGAACGTATTAGTGGAGATGACTTGAGCAAAAAAAGAAGACTCAAGCCCAGGAGTACGTGCTATGAGTATTACTATTTATTCTTGGACTTAAGGACTAAGATTTTGGAAGCGCAAAGCGAGCTTCAGGTCTCAAAGCCCCAATGATGGCTAATGAGGATTTGAAAGACACTACTTTGAACACGAGATAATGGAGGGGGCTGAAATTTACTTCTTTGATCTGTATCTGGGATTCCATCCAGTTGGTGGTTGGGGTGTAAGGTTATTGATCATGGATGAAGATCATACGTCTAGATATTCAGTACATCAGGGTGCGGTTATGATGTTACTTTGATTCTGAGCGGACATGTATTTGGTGGTCCTAGGTTTGAAGAGTGACATGCTGAGTATGTTAGCAGATGTCCATAGTTGTTCTAAGATTAAAGAGAACATCAGAAACCTCTAGGGATTTCTTCAACAACAGAATTCTGAGTGGAAAGGGAAAAGATTTATACAATGGACTTTGTCACAAAGTTGCCTTAAAAGTAGCAGTGGGCATTTGATACGATTTGGGTCATTGTTGATAGATGACCAAGGTCGCTCACTTCTTACCTAATACGTTTTTTTTGTAAGGACTACAGACGGAGAAAGAAACTAGCAAGATTTATTACCAATGAGATTGTTGCTGAGACATGGTGTGCTGGTTATCAATCATTTCAGACCGTGATGGTCGATTCACGGTCACACTTATGGCAAGTTTTCATGGAAGCGGTTGGTTCGAGGACTAGACATGAGTACGGCCTTTACCACACTCAGACCGACGGTCAGAGTGAGCGTTACTATTCAAAACGCTGAGGATATGTTGAGCTTTTTCTTCTGGTGTTATGGATTTTGGTGGCAGTTGGGATACTCATCTTCCATCTGGATTGAGTTTTCTATAATAACAGTTACACACACAAGCATATAAGTTGTGCACCATTCGAGGCTTGTACGGGCGAAAAATGTCGATCCCCCGTTATATGGATTGATGTTGGAGGGAAAGGTCTGCTTATTGGACCAGAGTTTGTGCAAGAAACGACTGAATAAGATTTTGCAAATCAAGGAAAGATTTAAAGACGGGCTAGGGAGTCGCCTGAAAAGCTATGCTGATAAGAGGCGTAAACCTATTGAATTCGGTAGTTGGAGAACAGAGTGTTACTAAAGGTATCTCCATTGGAAGGGAGTGGTGCGATTTGGTTTTAAAAAAGGAAAAACTTAGCACCACGAATGTCGGACCGTTTGAATCATCGAGCGGTGTTGGGACCGGTGGATTAGCGGTGAGTTAACCCTAGAGCTAAGTTGTGTTCACGGACACGTGCATGTGTCAAAACCTCAAGATAGGTTTGGGCTGGGAGCCAGATGTTCAAGTGCCCTTGGATGAGATCGAGGTTGATGAAAATTTGTTTTTGTTGAAAGAACCTCTGAGATCGTGGAACGAGATGTAAAGAAGCTAATGAGTAGAAGGAATTCAATTGTCTAAAGTTCGTTGGAACCTCTCGGCAAGGGAGCTGAGTTTACATCTCACAAAATTAAACTGGGAAACGATGATGACCATTTTCCGGATGAAATATTCAATCTTTTCTCCGAAAAACCCGTACCTTCGTCAAATGTCTCCAACTTGAGCCTTGAGGACAAGGATCATTAAACGGGAAGGACTGTAACATTCCGTATTTTCAGGTCTTTACAATGTATTTAAATTCAATATTATTTTTTTTCCATACTCGTTCGCTTTTAATTTTAAACGATACGGTAAATCGCGTACGCCAAAAATTAGCGTTCAATGTAAACGGGTATCAACAATTTAAAGGTTTACATAAGCAAGGGTTATTTAATTATTTTAAGGATTTTGATTAACTTTGTTCATTTTTATTTTTTATCGGTTGATAGTTAAGTGTATTGTTTTCGCGATAAATTGCGTTTAGGCACTCCCGGAACCACGAAAACTTTTCTACGCTTCAACAAATACCCACGTTTATACCCAATACCCAAAATTTACTCAATATTATCATACTTATACATCTAAAACCGGATTCATAGAGAAAAGAACAAAAAGATACAAGTTGAGAACACATTTCCATGTTTTCATGGGATGTTCTCAACTATTTGAGACATACCCCTCACCTACCATTCCCTTTGACCATGACTGGACTAAGGCCATTCCCCTAGGAAACCCTTATGTCTCCTGACTTGTCTAACTAGTTTATTACTTTATACATTGCATTTAGGAAACACATACATCACCAACACTTTAGAAAAAATCAACCAAAAAACCTCTCTTTTGCTCCATCCTTGGCCACGGCACAAAAAACCTTCCCAACCCAAATCCATACAAAATTTTCATACAACCCTTACACTTCTTATACACATATCCTATGATGTTATAAGACATTTGCAAGCATTGGTTAACATTTCCAAGTTATAATCAAGAAAAAGGAAGCTAGGGTTTAGTTAAGGAAGCTAAGGGTTTATTAAGTGCAAGTTTGGTTTTTGTGGCTAAACAAGGGTTTAGTACTTGTACATCATCATCATCATTCTTCTTAAGGTCCATTTAAACTCTTTATGTTGCTATAACTTTCATTATTATGCATATGATATTTCTATTTAGCTTATATCACCATTTAGGTTTTAATCATGAAAATGAAGTATATACTTGAAATGACCACATGGATTACTTATACTATGTTGTGTTTATACTTAATTATGTTAAAAAGGATGAGAAAATGTTGTATCATATTGTTTGGTGTAACTGATTATGGATTAATTAGTGTTTTCATACCTTCATTAATATGTTTCAACTTAAGAAATTACTTAAGACATGTTAATATTGATTATGACTTTTAATCATGTTAATAGAACACTTAAAATAGTTCCATATGGAAAGAAATACCTTGTACACATCTTGGTTTTGCTGTAAAAAATGATTAATTACAAAATAGTAAATAGAGATTTCTTAAGTAAAAGTTATGATTCTTTAAGTATTTTCATTAATTTGTTGAACCTTGGGTAAAACTGGGACACATAAGGACTATTAGGACAAAGGACACATCATATATGTATGATTTATAAAATATATGATATATAAGACTTGTGGTAAAATACAAAAGTAATAAAGTATAAAGAAAAGATCAAAAATAGACTTATCAAACAAGCATAAACATTCTGTCCCAAATACGAAATTTGACATACTCATTTTATATTTTTATAGGTTAATACATTTCATGACAATTCCGAAAAGGTATAAGAATACTGGTAAACGGATTAATAACGAAAGTTCGTTAAAAACAAGTTTATACGTTAATCAACGATGTCGTAAATAATTTTTTATAAAACATTATTTATAAAAATTTCAAACAGCAAGGGTTAGTATTTTTAATAAATAATTCAATTTTGTAGGATTCAAAATGATAGAATCGTAATTTTTCAATTATTAACGAAACGGTTTATGAATTTCGCGATGTTTACGAAATTAATACTTTTATAAAAACTATTTTTATATAAGTTACTATTCATGACAGATAAGTTTATATTTTTGTAAACTCATCAAATATAGAACGTTCAAATACGAGAACCTTTCTCGAAAGATCATTAAAAACGAGGCTTATAAAGAATAAAATTACGACATTTTCGGGTTTTAGACGACGAATACGATTTTTATAAAAACTCACGTCTGATGTCGAACAGTAAAAGTTATGTACCAGGTAGGTCGAAATTCAAAATGTCAATTATGAAAACTCGTCTTGATACGAAAAAGATGGGCATAAGAAAGCGAGAATCGGGTTTAAAAACGCGAAGTTAGCCTTGTTTTACTAAAACGTTAATTATAAACGTTTTACTTGTTAACACAATTTTTCCAAATGACATTAGTTGGTGATTGAGTATATAGATATTATGTGGTTATCAACAAGTACTTTATTATTGGGAGTTTCATAATGAGGCCTCTTCGGTTGGCGTTTCGACACGAGTTTGTTGGATTTACGATTTAAAGTGTCCTAACTCTCGAAACGTCATGTCATGACCTCTTTATATATATGATAGCGCCGAACGATAGTACCGTGATAAACAACTATAAGATTAGATTCAAGTACTTGTACTTATAAGACTTATTGGATTAGGTTACCTTCGGATTCCTTCGTGACGCATTTTTTTTCATTTTTAATACTTGTTGGATTTCATTCACTCAGGTGTAGTTCATAGCCCATTTTTTTTCTACAAAATTGTTTTACAAAAAATCTTCGGGTGAATTTCATTGCGGTTTTACTATTGGACACAATTTTTAAATGTTCATAGTGTTTTTCAAAGTGTATGATATCAGATTACTGCCATGATTATTAATGCTAAGTTACCTTTTTGCGTGAAGAGGCCTATTATCTGAACCGTTAATGCTTCTTTAGTGAGCGCTGTGTTATGGATAGATCTATCGGGTACACTAACAACCCACACTCTTACTTGGGTCACTAGTTTGATCGGGTGCATTTTAACATTGAGAGATGTTAGGTTGTTGGCCTAGCATCCTATATTATGTTGGGGCACAAATCTTTAGGTAATAAAAAAAAAAAGGGGGATTTTCGGTGTCATGAGCTTAGTGCATAATAATCGTTTGGACTTCTGAATGTGTTTCAGTGTCTACTTTTTACTTCGATTTGGGTCCACCCTTTTTACTGATAAACCTTGATTTTCACTCAACTTTTGTGTTGACTTTTTAGCATGTAATGTCTGGTCTAGAGTATGGAAGATGGACGGGAGCCGTGGCGGCATATCACATGAGACGGATCTGTGTTTTATCTAAAGTTTATTGCAACTTTTATTTTCTTTAAAAATTAAGTCAATCTTTTGGTACTATGAAGCTTTGGTTAATTAAGAAGTTTATGACTTTTAAAAACTTATGGGACCTAATGTATGAACTCTGATATTTTGCTATGGCATCAAATGAAATCTTGTCTTAAACGTCCATTTATGGTCGTTTCCTATATCTTGATTGTTGTACTTTTGAAGTTAGCATCCCCAATGTTTCCATTCCGCTGCTACCTGATTTTGGTGGTGTTACAATATGTATAACACGGGTTACACTTATCTGTACAAGATAGTGCCTCCATAATCTTTAGAGCGAACAATACTTGCTTCCTACTCCATGTCACGAGTCGTGTAATTCTTCTCAAATTTTTTAGTTGTATGTGGTGCATAAGCAATTCACCTTCGCATTTTGCATTAAGACTCAACACCTACTCTTTATGGCTGAAACATCACAATAAACAATAACATTCTCAGTCCTTAGGTAAAGCCAATATAGGTGCACTGCACAACTTCTCTTTCAACAGTTGAAAAGCTGCTTCTTGTTTGTTACCCCAATCAAACTTGACCTTCTTTTGGGTTAGCTTGGTCATTGATTTGGCGATATTTGAGAATCCTTCAATGAATCTTTGATAATAACCGGCAAGACCTAAAAATTAACGGATCTCCATTGGTGACTTAGGAGATGCCTAATCTTTAATTGACTCAATCTTGGCAGGATCCACGTGAATTGTAACACCCCCAAATTCTGAGTACTTGCCTGCGGATTATTGATTATCTTGATGGGCGTTACTTCATAGATCAATAGCACAAGATATGAGAACGGACACTAAACGTGTCGTTTTAAAAAGATACATTGGATTAACAAAATACCTGTTCATTACATAAGTTCATGGCTTCAAATTGTTCGACAATATAAGTAAACGATTTTGGGTTAAAAAAAATGTTCCAAAAATGTAATACACCCAAAATCTTTAGTATTGGACTTTATCCAACGAGATGTTGAACACACAATGTTGATTGGGCACCTCGTGCCTTATTGACCTGCCATGAAGAAAAACATGCTTAAACGTCAACATAAAGTTCGGTGATTTCATAGGTTTATGTTAAATCAATTGTGGACCGCCAAGATTTCCATGGGTTTATGTTTAAGAACAGATGCAAAACATCATAAAAAGTTAATTTCGTTTTCCTAAGATCATGAAACTGAAAGGCCGACATGTATGAATGCAATAAATTGCCAACATTTGCCCGCGAATGATTGATCTAACCTGCACATCCAATCCGGACTGTAGTATACGTTTGTTGTCCGGCCAAACGGCACAGTGAGCGCTACCTCACCCAAACGGGGGACGTCCAATCCCAAATAGATCTATTTTTAACACTCGCGCTTACAATCCAGTAATTGACAGTTCATGATAATAGGCTCAGTGGGATATCGCTACTTAGGCAAACACGTAATCATTGTATAAAATGTACACTTGCGTCCAATTTGTAAAAACAAAGCATGTTCTCACCCCAAAGATGTAAATCATTTAAATAATTGTAAAACATGAGGCTATGAACTCACCTTAGTAGGTAGTCATCTGTGAATGATAAATATATCCAAGTATGGCAAATGGATCACACCGTCAAACACCTTAGTAAATACGACCAGTCTTAATCTATAAGTTTAGGCTAACGACTCAATGCATAAACTACAATAAATTGCTAGTTTATATATACTGTTATCACTTGTGTGGTGGTGCTCATTTTTATTGTATTTGTCCTTACTTGATGGCTCTTGGGAAGGTATATGATTACACACGTTCAAGTATATGTATAAACGTTATTAATAAATATACATATTTATTAAGTCGTGTTTTAAATTCGTATAATATCCGATAAACATTATAACTTGTCTGATTCATTAAGTGTTTGTTAAAATCACTTTCGTTCATAAAATACCCTTAGGTTTTCTATATTTTCAAAACAGTCCCTCATGTTTCAGTGATGGTAAAACAGTCCCTAGACTTTATTAAATTTAGTTTTGACAGTTTTAACCCTTAAGTTTATAATCTGACACTTTTGGTCCCCTAATTTGTAAAAATTGCATTCTAAGCCCAATTAAGTTTTGAAAAGTGGTAAAAGGTTTTATTGGGCTCCAATAAGCTACATAAGTTGAGGCAGCTTATAAATAAGCTCGGATGAGCTTATTTTAGCTTATTAGGCTTGTTGAACTTGTAAAAATCACATTTTAAATCCGTTTAAGTTCTAACAAGTGGCACAAGACTTCATTAAGCTTAAATAATCAAAATAAGCTGTTTACTTCTGGAAATAAGCTTGGATGAGCTTATTTAGGCTTATTGGGCTTTTTGGCCCAATAACTAATTCAAAATAAGCCTTTAAGGTCCAATAAGGTATTTAGCTAGTTTTTCAAGTAGGTTTTGATACAATTAAGTTATTAAAGTTTAAATAAGCTGTTTTGGCTTATCCTATAATCCATAAGCCACTGTAATGGGCTTTTGGGTCCATTAAGGGTCCATTAAGAGTTTTAAAAGTGTAAGGTTATTATACTTTGGTCCATTAGCTCTCCAAACTTCTTAATAAGTCCATAAGCTGTATAAGCTCGTGAATAAGCTGCCTAAGCTTATTTGTGGCTATTGGGCCCGTATTGGGCCTCGCTAAGGGCTTGTCAGGGTTTCGTTAAGCTATCTAAGTTACCATTTAGTACTTAATCCATAAACAAACTATCTTATAAATATATGTGACCCATTCGTGGGTCTTAAGGCCTAACAGTGGACTTAGATGTCCACTGTGGTGCGCATGGTTTGTTTTGTGGTGTTCGACTACTAACAAACCAAAACAAGTTTGTTTAGCACACATATAAGTCGTGTTTATCACATGCAATCGTCCAACTAGTTAGTATACATCTTCCCAAGCCAAGCCATCATGTTTTCATGAAAATTTTACGTGTAGGTTTCGAGTACTTCGTGTCTAAGTGATAGTGCTCACGTTGGTTTCCATACTTGTATTTAAATGAAACCGATTAAGCCTTAGCACGTTATTAAACCACATTTTACATGTTTTAACATATACTAACATCACATAAGTCATATACATGTATCTGTATATGCATGAACCATGCATGGGTTAAACCATGCATGTTCACACTCATGTTAACTTGTTAAGCACAAGTTAACCGTGGCCCATACGACTAGCCAAGAGAAAGCGAGTAAGACATGAACATATAGAAGTTAGGGTTCGACTTACAATGGTTCTAGTGCTTGGTTTCGAGTTAGGAAAACAACCCAAATCGTATACACCCGTTTGTATATCAAACCAAAAGCTTCAAAGCTTTTAATGACCCGAATAGTATAACCCAATCCTAGCTTAAACCCGAATCTTTCTTGCTCCCAAACCCTTAGACGTATAACCCTAGCTTCTTGATCACTAGGTTATATCTTGGAACTCTTGATTACAAAGTGTGATGTCGTGTTTGTGTGGGTTGTGTCTCGGCTGTGGTAACCCGAAACAAAGAGAGAAACAAGGATGGTTTTTGCTAATGTGTGGTTAAGTGAATGAGTGTATAAACACTCTTAGTTGTGAACTCTTGTATTTAAAGAGAAAATATCTCTAAACCACTTCCTAAAACTATGTCTTATTAGCTTAGAGAGGATAGGTAGTTTTGGTTCAAGCTTAAGTGGTTTTAGGAAAGCTTAAGCTTGTCTAAGTACATGTTTTAATGACTTAGGTGATGTACATGATTTGCTTTAGATTTCATGTTTATATTGTTATGATTGTGACGTGAAGTAGTATGGAGCAAAAGAAGATCATGTATTATCTTTACACAATGTATATTAGGCCTTAAAGTACTTTCATTAATGACTAAATGTTTGTGCATGTACTTTAGCAAGATTTTGTTTGGTGTTGTGTGTGTGGAACGATTCAACAAAGAGAGGGTAAAATAAGATTTGAATCTTGTATAGATTTTGTTAAGTACATTGCTTTAATCACACATAGATGTACAAGATTTAGCCATGGTTTGTGTATATAGCACATGATCCTTATGTCCGTTACTATAGGAAGAGAAACAAAGAGTGTGATAGAGTTTAAGGTATCCTACCTTAAATAATCATTACATAGCCTTAAACCGATATGGGTAGTTGTTGGTTAAGGGTACATGTTGTAAGAGTATGTAAGACTTTGTAAGAGATCCTCATAATCCCTAAGAAATTTGGACGCCTAAGATTAAGTTTAGGGTACTAATGATTTGACAATTTCTAGTTATATGGGATAATGGTGTACTTAAGGTGGTTAATAACCATAGTATACAAAGTTTTGTTTTTCGTATGATGCCGTCTGTTTTCCCTTGCCCGCTTCTGTTTATTATCAATGTTTAATGTTACTACATAACATAACCGGCCCTTGTAGGCTTAATGACACAAAAATTGTATATTTTTTGTGTTTAGGGAATAAAAGTGGGTATTGGTTTGAGTCTAGATGAGTTTAGGTATTCCGGGTATGCCCATATGTATTTTATTGCGTAACGTAAACCCTTTTACGTGACCAATAAAAATAAAACACACAAAGTCAATAATTATCCTCCAAATAATTATCTAACACTTGCTTGACGATAAACCTTACATTTGTTTGGAGAACGTTTACGTTGAGTGATTATTTTTGGCTAGCGATTTATCTTAAAGTATTAATTTAAATGTATGCGTACAAGACTAAATAATATATGAAAACAATAGGTTGTCGGTAAAATGACCTATAATGCGAAATGTTACAGTCTCCACCGTTAGAAGAGTTTGTCCTCAAAGCTTAAGACATTATAGTGGATGAAGACGCCCGATTTGTGAAGAAGTGTGGGTATTTCTTTTTGAATGAATCTTTACGTTCCCATGTGAACTTATTACCTCTCCTCGAGTTCCAGCGAACCTTAACGAGTGGTATACGGCTTCACTTTAATCATTTGATCTCCCGTTCCATAATTTCAACTGGCTCTTCTACAAATTGGAGTTTGTCATCGACGTGAATTTCATCCAACGACATGGCTAACGGTTCGTCAGAGTAACATTTCTTCAGATTCAACACATGAAAAGTATTGTCAACCCTGCTCAACTATTGAGGAAGTTCAAGCCTGTAGGCAACATCCCCAACCTTAGCTAACACCTTGAAAGGTCCGACATACATCGGGTTCAACTTACACCGCTTGCCAAAACGTACGACCCCTTTCCAATGTGAGACCTTGAACATAACTCTGTCCTTAATTTCGAATTCCATTGGCTTACGCTTCAAATCAGTGTAGCTCTTTTGTCGATCCTGAGCAGCTTGAACTCTCTGCTTGATTTGAACGATCTTTTATGTTGTTTCTTGGATCATCTCTGGACTAGTGAGTTGAGCTTCTCCAACCTCGGCCCAACACACAGGTGAACGACATTTTTGGCCATAAAGTGCTTCATAAGGTGCAGCCTTAATGATAGCGTGATAACTGTTGTTATATGAAAACTCGACCAATGGCAAATGTTTAACCCAACCATTCCCAAAGTCAATTACGCAAGCACGTAGCATGTCTTCGAGAGTTTGAATGGTTCTCTTGCTCTGTCTGTCAGTCTGTGGATGGTACGCAGTACTCATACTCAAGTCCGTACCCAAAGCTTTTTGAAACTACCTCTAGAAATTTGATGTGAATCTTCCATCGTGATCACAGATGATTGAAACGGGTATTCTATGCCTTGCTACTATTCTATTTAAGTATAACCTTGCTAACTTATCCAACGGATCTTTTTCCCTTATTGGCAAAAAGTATGAAAACTTGGTAAGTCGATCAACAATCAACCAGATGGTGTCAAAACCTTGTGATGACTTAGGAAGCTTGGTGATAAAATCTATAGTGATATTATCCCACTTCCATTCGGGTATCTCAGGTTGTACCAACAATCCCGATGGACTTTGATGTTTGCCCTTGACCTTTGCACATCAAGCACTTGCTAACATAGGTGGCGATGTCAGCTTTCATATTGGGCCACCAATATAGCTTTTTCATGTCTTGGTACATCTTTTCAGAACCGGGATGGATAGAATATTTCGACTTGTGGGACTCGTGCATGATCACAGTCCTTAAGTCACCATAATATGGCAACCAACTCCTTCCGTTTAAGCATAGGGTTCCGTCGGCGCGGGGTTCCAACTTTTCCTTTGGTATATCCTTCCTGATCATACCTCCTACATCTTCGTTCTTGAGATTCTCTGGTTTTTGTGCTTCGGTTTGAGCATTCAAGATTTGTTTGGGAAGATCCAAACCAATAGTCATCACTAAGGCTCAGACTCTTAATGGTTTAATCCGCTCTTTCCTGCTCAAAGCATCAGCAACAACATTTGCTTTCCCTGGGTGATAACGAATCTCACAATCGTAATCATTGAGCAACTCTAACCAACGACGTTGCCTCATATTCAACTCCTTTTGGTCAAGTATGTGTTGTAGACTCTTATGATCTGTGAACACCATACACTTGGTTCCATACAAGTAGTGCCTCCAAATCTTTAGAGCAAACACCCACTTGCCACCAAGTCCAAATCATGTGAAGTATAATTCTTCTCATGAATCTTCAACTGTCGTGATGCATAAGCAATCACCTTTTCATTTTGCATCAATACCGCACACAATCCTTTATGCGACGCATCGCAATAGAAAATGAAGTTCTCAGCTCCTTGAAAGAGGGCTAAGATAGGTGCGCTACACAACTTATTCTTCAATGTCTGAAAAGCCGCTTCTTGCTTGTCACCCCATGTAAAGGCGACTTTCTTCTGAGTGAGCTTGGTCATTGGCTTAGCAATTTTTGAGAATCCTTCAATGAATCTCCGATAATAACCGGCAAGACCTAAAAATTAACGTATCTCCGTTGGAGTCTTAGGAGATGCCCAATCTTTTATGGATTCGATCTTGGCGGGATCCACGTGAATGCCTTGACTATCAATCACGTGGCCGAGAAATTATACCTTAGGAATCCAAAATTCACATTTAGAGAATTTAGCATACAACTCCTCCTTCTTAAGCAATTCCAGAATTGCCTTAAGATGCTCTTCATGCTCCTTCTTGTTCTTTGAATAAATTAGTATATCGTCGATAAAGACAATTACAAACTTATCCAAGTATGGTTTGCACACTCGGTTCATGAGGTCCATGAATACTGCAGGTGCATTTGTCAAACCAAATGGCATCACTTGGAACTCGTAATGACCATACCGAGTCCTAAATGCCGTCTTTGGAATATCCTCTTCTCGTACTCTAAGTTGATGATAACCCGATCGCAAGTCTATCTTCGAATAAACATTGGATCCTTGTAGTTGATCAAACAAATCATCAATCCTTGGGAGAGGATAACGATTCTTCACCGTTAGCTTATTCAATTCCTAATAGTCAATGCACATCTGGAATGATATGTCCTTCTTTTTGACAAACAAGACCAGAGCTCCCCAAGGTAAGGAACTGGGTCTTATAAAGCCCTTGTCGGATAGTTCTTGTAGTTGCTCCGACAACTCTTTCATTTCAGAAGGAGCTAATCGATAGGGTGCTCGTGCTACAGGTGCAGCACCGGGCATCAAATCGATTTGGAATTCCACTTGTCGAGTCGGAGGAAGACCCGGCAAATCTTCAGAAAATACTTTAGGAAAATTTTAAACGATTGGTACGTCCTCAAGTCGCTTCTCCCCCAACTTGTCTTCAGTCTCCTTCGTAGTAACATGTGCCAAAAAGACATTATGTCCTTTCCAAGAAATTGTTGTTTGAGTTTTGAGTGCACGAAATGATGTTCAGAACGAGTTCCTCGTTTCCTCTGATTACTTGTGTCACTTGAACGCTCATTAAGGTTTTCATTTTACTTCAGATTACGAATGATCTTCTCGGCACAATCAATGAGAGCGTGGTACTTTGACAACCAATCCATGCCGATTATGACTTCGAAACTACCAAGTTCTACGGCGCATTAGTTAGGATGTGAATGGAAGGTCTAGAGTTTAATGTAACAACCGAATAATGGAGTTTATCTGATTATTTTCCCGTCGGCTCTGTGCGAAGACTTATAAGTAATGGTCTAAGGTAGTTGGTGTGATATCAATTAAGGAACTAAAGTAAGTAGATACAAAACTTCTATCTCGGGCACCGGTATCAAATAAGATTAGATGCATACGGTCGTTTAGATGGAACGTACCCGGTAACGATTCGTTAGAGTCCATGGTTTGTTCCTGCATGCCCAAACAATGAATCCTCTGGGGGTGCATTGCATTCCCCACGTTTTTTTATTTTTTGTTACCACGGTTTCATTCTTTAGTTCGGGCAGTCTTTCGATGAAGTGCCCTGAACCACCACATCATAACAAGTGACTGCATTCTGAGTTGTCCAAAGTTCCCAGATTGTTATTTTCCTTGGGACCAGAACTCTGATAGTCACAAGCCAGATGACCGGATCTGCATGCACTTATTATACCTGGGAGCACTTGGTCCTTTATGGGATAGTTGCATTTTGATACACAAAGGGCAATGATGATGTGTACTCCATCTTTTCACCATGGTAGGCCTAGTGTGCCATCTAGTGTTCTGTCTCTTTTTTTTGTTGTTGTCCCCTGATTGTTTCTAAGCATTAAACTTTAACTTTCGCCTCTTCTGCTTAGCATGCGCTTTCAGTAATGTAGTGAGGACATTTTTGATCCATCTAACATTGGCAACTCCGAAATGCTTTTTCCATTCGTCTCTGGGTTGATGATGTACATTACATTTCCCCACGGAATATCTGGATGTCACCAACATTTTGCTCAACTTCAACCAATTCCTCGTGGAACATCCTTCCACATCATCATTGCAAAGCTCTTGAGAAACGCAGAGTGTAAACTCGCCGATCAGTACCCTTTACTTTTAGGTTCCAGAGCTCAATTTCCAACTTCTTGATTTCACCCCTTGGGCAGTACTTGACTGTCATCATCTTCTTTAGTGCCTTCCAGTCCATAGCATAAGCAACATCTTGAGTAACAGTCTTCATGTGGGAGTTCCACCATGTCAGAGCATTTCCAAGGAAAGTGCAAGTAGCAAACTTAACTTGGTTCTCCACAGCACAGTTGCTGATATGGAACACTGATTCCATCTTCTCAAACCATTGTGACAACACAACCACTCCTTCAGTACCCTTAAAAGAAAGGGGCTTGCAATTTAGAAAATCCTTGTACGTACACTCACGCAGAGCGCGTACTGTTCCTCTAATTCCAGTGTCAGAATTATGGCTTCCGTCGCCCTGACCATTAGTGCTATTTCAAAGAGTTTCATGATTAGCAAGTGCCGCAGACACTCTTGCTTCGATTAGCTGTTCAACAGCAGCAGCTGTCATAGGGGCAGCAGCCGCAGCAGCAGCCCTTGCAGTAGCAGAGGATCTCCTTGGTGGCATATTGTTCTAAATCACAACAATATAAAACACGTGAGTTTTCATAAACCTCACAACATGACATGGGTACAACATATATATAACAAGATCACATCACACAGTGATTATATAACATGACTGGGATCACAACACATAACAGAATTGAGATCGACATGACATAATACAACACATCATATATAACTGGAAAACATACATGATTGTTTGATACAAGAAATGAAAATACAAGTCCTACTGCCGTGCTAGCTTGGTATAAAACCCATAATACTTAGTCGGCTAACACAATGATAGCTATAAATACAACATGAGAAGTGTAAATCTAGGCAAAACTGCCAGCGCCCTTGCGATCATCTACATGAGTCTGACCTCTAGCTTGAAGCGCCTGAATCTATCCCAATGTTGCTGATAACTGTCCCTGCAGCGATGAAACATGTGTAATCAATGTCGTCACCAGTGACTCCTGTGAGGCGATACGGAAGTCCTGCATCTGTGTATGAGTCATGTATGCTTGCAGTTCATAGTGAACTGCCGAACTCAACCTAACGGAATGTGCCTAAGGCTCTCAGGAAACCAGGCCCTCCTGATCTAACTGTCGTGCAGTCTCATAGTGAAACTGTCCATCCTCGACCAACCCATCGACTCTCTAAAACAACTAAGTTTGTCTATCCTGAGTATCCTCTATCACAGCATAAACATCTTGTGTGTCCTGCTCCTGAGCTGCAGCGAGATTGGTCACTCTAGCATTGACCTCCTCGAGGGTCGTCGATGCTACCTCCTCAACAGCCTCTGTTGGGTCTACCCAAACATCTCTAATACCATAGCCGAACTCCTCGGCTCTCTAACGTTTGGTTTCGGCATCCAGAGTGCCGATAAACCCATAGTCTATCCCTTGACCTCTAGTAGGTCTAGGAGTAGCAGTCGAACTCTCCTCCACCTCATACTTCAATGTGAAAGCAGTTAGACATAACCTCTTATGAGGTGGTAACTCGGCCTTGGGAGTGTCCTCCCTACGGTTGACTGGTGGTGGTATGAATAGTGAGGCTGGTAGTGGAGGTAGTGGTGATGATGGTAATGGTAATGATGTGGGTACATGTGGTGGTAAATGTAGTGATGATGGTGGAGGTGGTAATGGTGGTGATAGATGTAGTGGATGATGAGTGGATGGTAATGAGGCTCTCAATCTACCCATGGCAGCTCTGAAGCCTGGTTGTGCATGTACATGGTTAAGGCTACCATATAGGTGAGGTACTATAGGAAGTGGTGATGATGGAAGTGCAGGTGCAGCTAAACACCTAGCAAGGTATTCCTTTGCAGAGGGTGGTGATAGTGAGATGAGTGATGATGGTGGTGGTGGTAAGGCAAGAAGTCTCTCGGCCTCCTCCTCTGATGGAAAAGGCATAGGTGCCTCGGGTCGGATAGATATCCTAGTAGTGGTACGACATGCCGGTGGTAATGGTGGTGTAGCCGCAGACTCATCAGTCTCAAACGGCTCTGTCTCCTCAGAAGAGGGGACATGGTCAACAACGGGTGCAACAACAGAGTCGGCCAGAGCTAGATGCTCCTCCTCCTCCTCCGAAGCCTCCTCCTCCTCCTCCTTGTCATCATCAGAGGAGTTATCATCATCGCCGTTACCTCCATCAACTGAATAGTCTACTAGACCATCCTCAGAGTCCTCCTTGGGATCTGAGTCAGCAACATAGCCTGGAGATAAGGCTATAGGTAAATCAGCAACAGCATAAGGCTGATCCTCCACGGGAACCTCCTCATTAGATGGGGCCAAGTACTTGGGGTACTATGGTCCCGACACGTAATCTGGCAAGAGCGGTGCCTGCTCTGGCTCTTCAAGGCCAGGCACGTAGTCCGGTGATGCCGATGCAGCCTCTAATGAGTCGGGCTCCTGGAGTGTGAAGAAGTCCATAGCCCAAGCTAGCGGGTCTCCATGCGATGATATAGACGTATACGTAACCTCGGATGATGCCGAATCCGATGACATGACTGTATCTGTAACACTCAAACAGAGTTTACATTAGTACATATATAAG
>BQNB010035038.1:0-51162 GCA_026074375.1 Tanacetum coccineum
CCATTGGATGATCAATAGTCACACAAAATACACATTTCTTCAATTTAAACACCATATGGTCACACTTATTAACACTTTTGGTCACTTTATGCCTAGTTGTATGTGACTAAATACCCAAAACAAACATGCTTTGTGTGGCTAAATATTACAAAAGGTCACACAAACATAAAATTCATGTGGCCATTGGATGAACAATAGTCACACAAAATACACATTTCTTCACTTTAAACACCATATGGTCACACATATTAACACTTTTGGCCACTCTATGTTTAATTGTATGTGACTAAATATACAAAAAAACATGCTTTGTTGGTTGTACATTGTTTACGGTCACTAAATTGTACCTATTTAGTCACACAAAAAACGTGGATACGGACACTAAAGCTTTCTTATGTGTGACTAACTCGAATGCGTGACCGTAGGCGACCTACGGCCGCGCGACCTTTTGTCACACACGAAACTTTTCACGTGTGTGACTATATGTATATAGTCACACATTTTTGGTGTGACCAATACCACTTTTTGTACTAGTGTAAGGCTGATAGAAGTAAAGGTATAGAATACTTTCTGATGTAGCTATATCAGAAGCAGCTCAACTCAAAGAGGCTACAAAGAGAAGCCAAAAAGACTTTAATATCTCTCAAGCAAGTGGCTCAGGTGATGGAACTGATTTTGAATCAGGAGTTCCTAATGAGCAACAACGCAAGACATCTGGTACAGATGAAGAAACTGGTACTAAATCAGGAGTCCCTGATGTACCTAAATATCAATCTAAGAGTGATGATGAATCATAGGGTGACAGTGAATATGATAATGATGATATCAATGATGATGATGAGGATGATGACAATGTTAATGATGATGACAGTGAAAATGAAGATGATGATGGTAATGATGCACATGATAGTGAAAGGACTGATTCAGATGATGACGATGAGAATCCTTCCTTTATACTAAAAGATTATGGCGAAGAAGAACATGATGAAGAGTATGAATCTGATGATGATAATGAAATGTGTTTGAAGAAGAGGATGATGATCTGTATAAGGATGTGGATGTGAGATCGTTCGGAGCAGAACATGAAAAAGAAAGGAAAGGTGATGAAGAGATGACTAACGCTGATCAGAATGTTTCTCAAGAAAAGTCATATAAGCAAGTCATCGAAGGTGCACATGTGACACTCACTTCTTTACAGAAGACTAAAAGTTCAAAACAAAGCTCTTCTGTTTCATCCGACTTCGCTAGTAAATTTCTCATTTTGGATAACGTTCCACCAGTAGTTGATGAAGTTGCTTCTATGATGAATGTCAAGAATCGTCAGGAAAAATCAAGCACTCAAGCACCATCTCTTTTCACTGTACCTAAGACGGCTATCCCAAAAACTTCTACTGCACATGCTACAACCATTCCTCCAACTATATCAATGATCACTCCTCTTCCACAACTGACGAAACCATCTCCTGCACCAACAACCGTTCCAACTACAACCTCAATTTCTGCACTTCCTGATTTTTTTTTCCCTGTTTGGATTAAAAAAAGAGTTTATGTCTTGGAAACGGAGTTGTCTCAACTCAAAGCTGACCATTCTGCACAACTCCTTAAATCTGTCAAATCTCAACTTCCAACAATGGTGGATGACCTTCTGAGTACAAGAATTAGATATGCTACTAGAACAGCTCTCCAATCATACACTAAGGAATTTGAAAAGAAAGCTCAAAAAGAGAGGAAGTTATACATAGATGTTGTTGAGAAATCAGTAAAAGACATTATAAAGGATGAAGTCAAAAGTCTACTGCCTCAGATTTACCTAAGGAAGTATCAGACTTTTCCACTCCTGTTATCCAGAGTACAATCAATGAATCACTTGAGAATGTCATCTTGGCTAAATCTTCTTCTTACCCTAAGTCTACATATGAGGCAGCAGAGTCACTTACAGAGTTTGAATTGAAGAAGATTCTTCTTGACAAAATGGAGAGTAGTGAATCATACAAGAAAGCTCCTGAACACAAAGAACTCTATGAAGTACTGGTTAAATCTTACAATCTTGACAAAGATCTCTTCTCGTCATATGGAAATGTATATTCTTTAAAGAGAGATCGTGACGATAAAGATAAAGATGAAGACCCTTCCGCTGGATCAGACCGAGGGTGGAAGAAACAAAAGACGACCAAGGACGCTGAACCACTAAAAGGCTTAAAATCAAAAGAATCTAAGACAAGCTCATCCAAAGGCACCAAGTCTCAATCGAAATCATCTGGCAAGTCTGTGCAAGCAAAGGAACCAATATTTGAGACTTCAAATACGGAAATGCCACAAGATCAAGGAGGTGACATTGAGGATCAACACAATGTCGAGGCTACTCCAATGGATGATTGGTTCAAGAAACCAAACAAGTCTTCGACTCCTGATTGTCCTTGTAATGATGGAAAGTCTATTGACTCTGGATCAGCAACATTGCCAAAGCAAGTCAACCTCCTTGCACGTTTGACGAGCTGATGAGCACTCCTATTGACTTATGAGCATATGTCATGCACAATCTGAAGATTAATAATCTGACACAAGAGATTTTGGTAGGACCAGCTTTCAACCTTCTTAAAGGAACTTGCAAAAGTTTGTGGAAACTGGAATATCACTTTAAAGAGTGTTATAAAGCTGTAAGTATTCAAGTTGATTGGAACAACCCTGAAGTCCATGAATATCCATTTGACCTTAGCAAGCCGTTGTCGTTGATTGAAGCTCAAGGTCGTCAAGTAGTTCCTGCTAATTACTTCTTCAACAACGATCTTGAATATCTGAAAGGTGGAAGTTCTAGTAGGAAGTACACAACTTCTACAACAAAAACCAAGGCTGCTAAGTATGACAATATTGAAGGCATCGAAGACATGGTTCCAGAGTTATGGAGTCCAGTAAAGGTAGCTTACGACAAATTTGCTATGTGAGGTATCTTACACTAGGGTCCTAAACGACAAAAGTTCTATGGCTACGCAAGCAACAGGGAGTCCAAGCATGATGTGTTCTCCAGGAAAAGAGTCATTGCAGTAACCCATGTTAAAGTGATGAAGTGGTATGGTTATGGCTATTTGGAGGAGATTATCATTCGAAGAGAAGATCAGACACTACACAAATTCAAGGAAGGCGACTTCCCAAGACATAATCTGCATGATATTGAAGATTTGATGCTTCTCTTGGTCCAAAAGAAACTCTCCAACTTAGAGCAAGATGTCATCTTCGACGTGAATGTAGCATTAAGGATGTTCACCAGACGCATTGTTATTCTTATGCGGGTGCAAGACCTTTAACTGGGAGTCAAAAGCTACTAGAAGAAGCTTAATATCACCAAGCCTGAGACTTTCAGATCTGACATCTCCAACCTGACACCGTACACTGCATACAAAAACCCTCAAGGTATCATCTATCAAGATAAGTTCAAGAGAAATAGGTTGATGCGCTCGGATGAACTCTACAAGTTTTGTGACGGCACACTCACATCTGTTCGACGGGTTCTTCATGATATTGTTAACAACCCGAGGATGGATTACTTGCCAAAGAGAAGATGGAGTAACTTGGACATAAATAGGTCCCGTATCATGATCAAGGCGATAGATCAGCAGCTGCTTGGGAGGAGATTGATGAGGAATTTGGAAAAGTTCATTGGTGGTAGAGAATACAGAAATGACTTCAGGCTGCTTGAACGGACAATATGACTTTGTCATATTGTGTCCTTCTCCATATCAGGTCAATTTCTCAAATATTATAAATTTGTGAATATGTACATATGTAGTGTAAGACTAGTATTAGGCATATATATAGTATTTGAGTGCGAATTTTCAAGAATTTCTTAGTAAATTCAAAAAATTTCAAATTAACGCACTCAAATACCATATAATACCCTCAAAAATTAAGGGGGAGCATTAAAATGTTCTAATAATCGGCTTGTTAATAATTGGACATTTGTTTCCCTGAAACCATGAATATTTGAATCAATTGATATCCAAAATATCAAGAGGTTTGACATTTTTGATAAGGGGAGAAAATGTGATTAAAATATATGGCTAAAGATGTGAATTTTAAGATCTCTAGTGTACGCTATCCGATATATGTGCTAAACTCTTTCGATTAATCGATGTACATATGAAGGGGGAGCAAATGGTTACAGTGTGCTGAAATGTGGATGTACCAAAGCGACATGAAATTTTTGTAATGGAGTTATATATTAGTTTGTACATGAAATAATCGGGCTTTTGGGTTTAAGTTTAGGTATTCATTCCCATGATCCATCCAGAATCGGAGAGATCTACCCAGGGATATTCCACTAGATAGTGTAGAAGTCCTTAGGTATGAAAAAAGGAGTAAAGTGAGATTAAGGGAAAAGTGCCGACTGAGATGGAGCTAGTACTGGAACAAACCCAACAAGGTACTAGTTATGAAGTCTCGGTAAGCGCTGAAGGGGTTGAAGAATTAAAAAGAAAAGTTAAGATAAAGGGTGAAAAGAAAGAAGCCCTCCTTACACTTTGGCAGAAACCGGGTCAATACATCTGCTGTCAAGAATCACAAAGATGATTGTTGACATTGAAGACTAACATCATGGATCCAGTGATGCAATGCACAACTCTCCCTAGCCACTCAGATCCTCTCAAAAGATTTCTGTTTCATTTCTCACAGAGATTACACGCATTTCTATCAACTTTCTCACTCCGAGTTAGTTGGTATTGAAAAGGTGGCAGTCTGCTCCAGCCTCCGATCACTAAAACCAAAGTGCACTATTAAGTCTAGAGCCAAAAGAGATCATCCATAAATCTCATTAGGACACTTGTCAAAATTATGCTTGCTAATTCACACAATGTAAAAAACAAGAAATATATATTAACAGTCATACGCATTATCCTTGTGATTTTGCCAGAACATCCTAGTGATACTTAAGTAGTCACAATGAAGATGGAAATCCTGCTTGAGCCAACATCAAACAAGCTCTTGGTAGGTGACTTGTGAGATCCTATACGGATCGAACTTGTAATACTGGATATCGATTCGGTCCAGCTTATGAATTGACGAATGAATTTTGAAAAGGATAAAACTGTTGGTGTGTCATAAAAATCGTTTTCATTTTGACACACCGACTGATTTTCTAAATCGATTTTTAATCTTATGTCCATAGGAAGCCTCACAAGGGTATTTGGACATAGGAAAGCTAAACACGAATTGACGGCTTAATCGGGAAGATAGTAACTTACCGGTTCACTCTTACCGTGATGTCTGCTTTGAGACACTCCGGTAATAAGAACGGCTAGTGCAGCTGCGAAACCCTGTCAAGGAGATTCTTCTAACTCGTGGACTCATTCCAATATAAATGTTGCTCTTATTCAGCTTCAATCTCAAGAAAAGTATGAGTCTCGTTGTCCAAAACACAATCACAAGTACACAAGAAGGCAATAATAGCTCTACAAGATGATTCGATGCAAGAAGATTATGCTTGGTGGATGATCTCAAAGAAGCTCCAATTTACATACTAGTCAAGCTATATTGAAACAAACCAAGCCTAAAGTCTAAGATCACTACTTCATGTTCACAAGAATGAAGAAAGAAAACAATCCCCTGCGAGGCACAAAGACTGAAGACAAAGCAAGTATGGCTAGGTTTAAGTCTTTATGTAAAATGGAGCGACCGTCCCTGTAGGGGAAGATTGTGAGATCAACAAAAGATGTCGATCAACTTCATTATATCGTTGATAGCTTCGTAAAGTAATATTTGAGAAACTAAATAGGCTAGTAAAAGCCCTAAGTCAGCACAGTGTCTTGGTCCACAGACACTCCCATGGGGGTTCAAAATCGCGAGATGGTTAATCCCCCAGACTATAGGAGAAACCCATCTAAGGTCCTATGGCCGGCTACTAGGAAGTATTTATACCCCTCCTACCAACACCTTAATCGCGCGGTGGTTGTTTACACATCTTATTTTTCTAATCTAATATTTCCTTTTTTTCCTTTCTCTCTCTAGAAGTGTTCATCCCTCATTTCTCTTTCTAGTTCTTTATACATTTGATTGTGAGTTTAGATAATCTAGTATTCTACAATAACATTTCTTGGTTTACTTAATCACTGCTTCATGACTAAAACCTATGGATTCACTCAACAATTTTGTTAACTTTTTAGCATTTTTTAATCTCAGGTTCTAAGATAAGCTGTATGGATGGGAGCTGCGTGGATATCAGTGGATGGATTTTGTTGTCAACTTACATTCGATGAAAACTTGTCAAAAAAACTTATGTTGTATTTTGAATACTTGTGATGTCATGTTAAATTTATGCATGCTTTGGGGACTTATGTAATTTTGAAACTGTAACACCCCCAAATTGGGTCGCAGCGGAATAAGGGTCCGGGGCGTGTTACTTCTCAGATCAACAACACAAGATAATATAAGAACGACCAAAAAGTCGTTTAAAACTGATACATTGGATTTAATAAAGTATGTGTTACAAAAGCCCGAAGCTTTACTTGTTTACTTGTTATTATACCATGTATTTCCCGGCCCATTAACAGATACACAAAATGTAATGCACTAAATCTTTTAATGCATGACTTCATAATATAGGACAACCAATGTATCCTTCGCACCTCGTGCTTAATGACCTCCTGAAAAACATTGCATTTAAAACGTCAACATAAAGTTGGTGAATTTCATAGGTTTATGTAAATGTATATGCAAGACCGCAAGACTTTCCCCGTGATAATGCAAAATAGAAAGCAGAACACACATTCACAAAATGTAATTACGTTTACTAAGCTCATGACAAACGAAGCTCCGACATAATTGAATACAATAATATAGAATATTGCCTGACATTGGCCCGTGATGATGTTCAACCCGTAACATCCAGTATCCGACATGATATACGTTCGTTTCTAGTGATAGCTAGTCACCCGAACGGGGAGGTCAATCCCAAATAGATCTATCTATAATCATTCGCGCTCACATTCCAGTAATTGACAGTTCATGATTCATGGGGCATAGGTGTGTTATACGCTACTAGAGCAAAAACGTAATCATACATAAAATGTACACTTGCGTCAAATCATTGTAAAACATAGGCATATGTTCTCACTCCCAAAAATTTTTTTTCTTTTTTATTGTTTTTTTTTTTTATTTATGTAATTTAATAATTGTAAAACATGGGGCTATGAACTCAACCATGATTGAGGTAACTGATAACAAATATATCCCAAGTAAAAACGCGTCACCTAACGCTCGACCTCTAATGCAACCTAGTTAAATATATGGTCGAATCATATTCAAAGTAACGTATGTCTAACAACAACTGTATATAATGCCTATATATTTAATCATCGTACTATCGTTCGGGGCTATCATAATTTAAAGATGTACATGACAAGACGTACAAGGACGTTAGGACACTTCATTAAATCGTATATCCAACAACTCGTCAATAACGCCATCCGAAGAAGATCCTCATTATTAAGTTTCTCCCTAGTAACTATAGCACTTCGATAACTTATAATATAGATCTTATTCTATATAGAGGCTATATCACCATCTAATCCTTCTAAGTGCAATCTAATTATAAAAGTAAAAACGTTATAATTAACCCTTTAGTAAAAATGACATAACTTTGTCCGTTTAAGCCTGTTTCTTAGCGTTTCTCTTTACGCCCACGACGTAGCTTTATCAGTATTACGAACAGTGATCATAAAATCACATTTTTAGTTTTTGAGATTCTATGATTATTAGTGATTGTTACTGGACACAACAGCTATAAAATTTTATTTTATACTTTAACTTAACTAAAACCCCGTTTTTGGGTCGTAACTTATATTCAGTTATAGAGCTCCGTTTTTAGTGATTCTTTCGAGCACGTTCCTCGTAATTGAAAGTTTTTTATAATCATATTGTGGATGTTTAATAAAGTTATTAAGGCTTTTTTTCAGAGTGCTGTGGTGAATAGTAATCTTTATAAAAAACGTTTTTATTAAAAGTATTAACAATCGTAAACTTGTAAACGTAACGTACTTCCTTCTATTAATATCGTTTTTCTAGTTCTTTATGACCCCTCGATCCTGTGACTTGTAGTATTTTATAAAATCACAAATCGCTATAGATTAAATATCGAATTTCAAACAGCCCCTACATATATTTTTTTTCCAAAATGTGTTTAATAACTTGTTTTTAAGGGACTTTTTAGAAACCCTAAATTGTTCATATAAATGTTACCTCTAAGCAATCTGTTAAAACACTTATACATCCCTTTTAACATAATATCATCATCCATATGACATGTAAATAAGTGTACAAAATAATGATCATATGTAAAAATCCATTTCACATATTCAAAAGTACCCTAGATGGTGATTTAACTAAGTATAACATATGAACACATAAAATCTTAGTTATGAAATGATTAAGCTTTATATATAACCTTGTGTGGATGAGTAGAGAAGAGAATAACAATCCATCACCCTCTCTATTAACAACCTTGGCTTGAGAAATATTAGGTAAAACCCAATTCAACAAAAACCCTAATCTTGCGAATATCTTGTTATATACCTATATTTTTTTTTTCAAATCTTAACCACCGCTTCAATTCTTCTTAGAATACCATTATAGTATGAGAATATGCTAGAACACTAATTATGGTGAAATACAAATCAACTCGTATTAGAGATGGTGTTTGGAGATGGTTTTGAGCCGTGGGATATCGGAGTGAACAAAGGAAGACATTTGTGTATTCTTTGATATAGGAAATGTGTTATGACTTCTTATCAGCTCCACACACTTCCATGGTAATTTATACTACTTTGGAGAAGATACATTTGTGACACTATTTGATATAGTGCAAGGTGGCAAAGCTTCTTGAAGAGATTGGAAGGCATAGAGAAAGGTTGAAGCATATCTGGATGAGGACGAGCCAGTTCATAGATGAGTTTCCCATGGTTTCAAGTTGCATGCTAGACATCTTTTACAAAGCTATCTTGGTTGACTACATCCTTCTTGTCGAGTATGGACATTATCCTAGCACATTATACAGAAATGATATAGTCTCTATGTAATAACAGCTAGATATGTATTACAGATTCATTTTATATAATAGTAATACTTGCATTATATGAAGTCAGTAGTATAGACTTGGGAAAAATGTCTATAACTTGTACATTGACTAAGTCTATATTTGATTTCCTTCATAATAACATAGTATAAGTGATAAATACTTAAATGTTTTTCTCTACAATAAACTTTAAGTATTAGGGTGATAATTGTTCTGGTATTTATGAAGCGTAAGATAAGTAACGTGCTTCCGGAAGGCTTATCACGTACCTATTATCGCGAAACGTAAACCACTTAACGTTACCAAAAAAAATAAAATGTTGCAATGTTTAATAATCATTCCTCTAAATAATCATGATACTACACATGTTTGATGTAAACATTTAATTGTTTAATGCCGCATTACATTGAATGATCATTTATCATTTACGCGATTTAACTTAACTTAACGGTTTAAGAGAAAACGCGTAAAATTTCTAAAAATAAATTGTACATTACATAATGTCGAGTACAATGACCTACCAACAACACAGAGGAGAGTATAAGTCTCACCTCCAATTAAGATGATCCTTGTCCTCAAGGCTTATCACACGGCACTTAATGATGGTGCGGTCTTGGTGAAGAGAGTGGATATTTCTTCCTGAATGATCTTCTACTTGTCCCACGTAACTCAAGACCCCGCCTAATTTCCATCGAACCCTTGACGAATTGGGACTCGGCTTATCGCCTTCAATTGTTTGACTCTCGCGATCCATGATCTCTACAGGGCCTCTTCAACAAAATAAGCTTGTCCTCTACTTGCAGGTCCTTCCAACGGAACGACTAAAGGATCGTCAGGATAACATTTCCTTAGCGAATTGGTAGAACTCATGAAGCGCGCTATTATTGACCCTACTCAGCTCTTGAGGAAGCTCAGCTTGTAACAATGGTTCCAACCTTTTTCACAACACTTTGACAACAGCGGCTCACCACATATCTATAGGGTTTAACTTCCCCTGTTGCCAAAACGTATCGACCCTTAGATCCAGCGCAAACCTTAGCATAACTTTATCTCCAACTTGAAACTCCATCGGTTTAAGCCTTTAAAATTCTCAGCGTTAGCTCTTTGTTGATCGCAACGAGCTTTTGAATCCTTTCGCGGTTGTTAATTTGGATGATCCTTCTGCCGTTTGTTTCTTGCAACTAATTCTGACCGAGTGAGTTAACACATTGTCCAGCCACTCGGCCCGAACAACACGGGTGAACGAACATTTTTCGCGACCATAAGTGCTTCAAACCGGTGCAAGTCCTAACTGCTGCGATCGCATGATAACTGTCACTTAGTATGAAAACTCGACCAAATTCAGCAACAATGTTTAAACCCAACCATTTCCAAAGTCGATTACGCACGCACTTAGCATATCCTCGAGAGTTTGGGATCTGGTTCTCTCAGCTTCTCTTGTCTACTCGCTCGGTTTACAGGTATGATATCAGCAGTACTCATACTAAACTTGTACCCAAAGACCTTCTGAAGTGACCCTCCCAAAATTTGATGCAAACCGAAGGGTCACGGTCATAGATAATTGAAACAGGTATTTCATGCTTCGTGACTACCTCCTTTAGGTACATTCTTGCCAATTTATCCATAGATCATGTTCCCGTCATTGCATAAAAATCGGCAGACTTTTGTAAGTTCTGATCAACGAATCACCCAAATAGAGTTCTTTTCCTATCCTGTGGATGACCTTAGGAAGCTTCGAGACAAAATGCCCTCGTGATGTTTCGCCACTTCCATTGAGGATCTCGGGTTAACTAACAGAACCCGATGGTCCCGATGTTCGTATCGCCGACCTTGACTTAAAGCACAGTTTCAAAGAACTTCTGCTACAACATAGGTGGCGATATTAAGCTTATCATATTGGGCCAGCCAAATAGTCTCTCTCATATGGTCAGACCTGTTCATCTCTGAGTGTCAAACCCGGATGAATAAGTATTTCTATACTTGTGGGACTCGTCGCATTGACTCACTAGTCCTTAAGTCGCCAATAAATGGTAACCAACTCCTGCATTTAAGCACATAGTTCCATCCTCTAACGTGGTTCAGCCAACTTTTCGTTCTACAAGTTTTCACCGGATCTTTTGAATTCTGAGTCAAACAATATACCTTCCAACCTCCTCCATCTTGAATGTTCACCCGCTTTCAATGCTTCAGTAAACGCTTTTCAAGATTTTGAGGTTTATTGCGAGATCGCAATCCCATATACATCACTAGTGCCCGTCGACCCTTAGTGGCTTCTCTCGTTCCTTCCTGCCTCAGAGCAGCATCAGCAACAACATGTCGCCTTCATCCCTGGGGTGATAAGAATTTCGCAATCTAATCAACTCATGCACGACTCTCAACCACAGCCGAACAGTTGCCTCATATTTATTCCTTCTGATCAAGAATGTGTTGCAAACTTTTGTGATCAGTGAACACTAGTTCCTTGGTTTCCGTCTACAAGCATAGTACCCAATATTCTTATAGAGCGAGAACACTTACTCAAGTGGCCTACTCCCCAAGTTCTAATCAAGAGTCGTATAGTTCATATCAGAATCTTTTTAACTGGCGCGAGATGCATAATAAATAATCTCTTTTCCTCTGCATACAAACACAGTCGCCCAAACCATTCTTTGATAGCATCGCATTAAATGATCTAGATGACGATGATCTATCTTACGCCTCCCCTCAGGTAAGCGCCAAGAATGGTGACTGCACATCTGTTCTGCTTCAACTCAGTTGAAAAGCCTGCTTCTTTTTATCGCCCCAATCAAACTTGACCACCTTTTCTGGGTAGTTCGGTCACTTGTCTTGGCGCGATCTTTGAAACCCTTCGGATGAATCTTCTATAAAGCCGCAAGGCCCAAAAATGGCGAATCGTCTGTTGGTCGGTTTTTAGAGAACCGCCCAATCCTTTGATAGATTCAATACTTGGCAGGGTCAAACGAGAATACCTCGACAGTCAATCAACGTGAGACCGAGGAATTGTACCCTGGAAATCCAGAAAATTTACACTTGAGAACTTGCGTACAATTCTTCCTTCTTAAGCAATTTCCAAATTCTTGCCTAAAGGTGTTACTTCATGTTCCTTCTTCACTTTTGGACTAGATCAAAATGTCCCATCGATGAAGACAATTACAAACTTGTCCAATACAGTTTACACACCTGGTTCATAAGTCCATGAACACGGCCCGGGAGGCATTAGTTAAAACCAAAAGAACATGACTTGAAATTCCAAAGTGACTGTATCGACAGTCCTGAATGCAGTCTGAGAACTGCTTCTTCTTCAGAACGCCCATCAACTGGTGATAACCCCTGGAACAGTCATAGTGTCTTCGAATAAAGGTACTACGACCCTTGCAGCTGGTCGAATAGGTCATGCGATCCTTGGATGGGTACGTTTCTTTTCACTGTCAGTTTGTTCGAATTCTCTGCATATCTTCGATGCACATTCCGAAAAGACCCCATCTTATCTCTTCTTTACAAACAGAAACTGAGCTCCCCAGGAGACGAACTAAGTAGTCTTATAACACTATCGCTTCTGTCCGTAAGTTTTCCTGCAGTACTCCTCTAGTTCCATACATTTCGTACGTGCTAATCTATATGGTCCCCTGCGTGCTACAGGTGTAGCAACACCCGGTTACCTAAATCGATTCGAAACTCCACTTGTCGAGTGGGTGGTATACCCGCCAAGTCCTCAGGAAATTCTTAAACAACTGGCACATCTTCAAGTCGTTTTCTCTTTTGACATTGTCTTCGCTTTGGTTGCGTGCGAATTTGCTAAGAATACGTGACATCCCTTCGTTAAATACTCTTGAGCCTTTAGCACACATCACGATGAGGTTTTAATCGGGTCCCGTGTTATTGCTGCGGTCCGTCACCACGAACGATTACAAATTTTCGTCTCCCAAAAGGAATACGAACAGATCTTTCGGCACAGTACAATAACGGCATGTACTTTGCCAACCAAGTCCATACCAATATCACGCAAAACTACCTAGTTCTACGGCATTAGTCTATGTTTGAAAGGATGACCATTATGAGGTTTAAATGTCCAACCCCGAATAATATTGGTTTAGAGTCCAACTCACATCGCAGCAGTCAGCTAGTTCGAGACATTATACAATTATGATCACTACATCGGCAGTCGGAGTGATATCATTCCCGAGAGCTCTCTTGTCAGCTAGATAAACAAAACGTCCTATCGGCATCGAGAGATATCTCAAATAAAAAACGAGATGAGCATACATCGGACTTATTATAGGACAGAAACCGTACCCGTGTACGACATTGATGTCCGTTTGACCCTGCAAGTTTGCCTACGGCAATGCGCACCTTTCTGCCTGAGCACTCCGCGCATTTCCAGCCTATTACCCTGGTTGTTGTTGTTGACTTCAATTTTGGGCAACTCCTTCTATAGAAATGCCCTTGAGCACCACATTCAAAAACAAGCCCTCTGATTAGCCCAGTGTTGACATTTGGGGGACTCCTGCAGACACACCTAAATGACCAAATGCGTTGCACTATTGCTGCATTATGGGCAAGCTACAAGGCCTCATCGGGTACATAGTTCATTAGCGAACACAGAGTGTTATAGGCGAGCCCACCGTATACGTTTCCCTCTATCACCATATCCTGCGGCAAGGTATAGCTCTTCTAGTCTGTTATGTCCTCCTATCATTGGATTCTCTGACTGATTCTGGTTATGTTTCCTTTTCCTGGCAGTGATACATTCAGACTTTCGATTACTTGCGTTGTTAGACCCTAACGAGTTCAGACCCAATGTTGTCAATCTCTTCCATGAGGTTCAGGGCGAACTCAATGGCGCAATCCTGCAAGATTTCAGGGCTTAGTCGCCCCACGTACTCTAGCCATGTGGATCGTGTGGGGCAGCCATCCAACAATTTCTCTCTCTTGTCTAAATTTTCCATCCGGAAACATCCGGATCGCTCAGACTTCTTTACATCTCTAGTGCTCTATGTTCTTGGAAACGTTGGGCTATAAAACTCTACCACAACGTTGCCCTTATCACTTCAAATCCCACATTTCTAACTCCAGTTTCTTAATTTCACGCGGGCCCTTGGGCAGTATTTGGCTGTCATCAGTTTTTCAGATGTCCTCCAAGTCATTGCATGGCGGCAGCATTCAGGAGTAGTGGTCTTAACATGGGGTTCCAACCATGTAAGAGCCTTTCCTTGGCAGGGTACACGTAGCAAATTTAAAACCTGGCTTGCAACTGTACAGTTGCTTATCGCTGTAAACAACTCCACACCTTTTCAACTACCACTGAGTGAGTCCAACTAACTCCTTCAGTGCCCTGAAAGTTCAAGGGTTGGCATTTAAGGAAGTTCGGGTAGGTTCAGTTTCACGCGAAACTTGCACAGGCCGAGATCTCTAGTAGCCTACCCGTTTCCTGATAGGTATGTCTATTCATTTCTGCGTGTGCGACAACGAGTCTTAGCCAAGTTGCTAGGCGGTACAACTCCTTCGTTAATCATTGCCTGAATTTGGGCGATGTGACAGATGTATGGTAATGCAGTGTTACTGTGACTGGTGGATTCTAGGTGTTGCATCTGGGTTTAACCTCGTGGTCTTTCTCTTTGGTGCCATTCTTTAAATCACAAGAAAAGATAATCACCCGTTAGTTTCATAAAATCATACTATGACACTATAAATACGACACATTACAATCAAACGAGATCACATCACACAGTGAAACTGCTTACCCAGTAAGAACCTCTTGCATACCTCTCCTGGTGTACTATGTTCAGATACACAGGCTGTGCCATATGACCTTTTTGCAGGGGTCGCCAGTGCTGCCTCCTGTAGCTCGACCATCTGTGCGTCACTGTAGTCCTTACAGCAAACCTTAAATGTCTAAGTCAACGGAAACCTGTCTCTGTGGTTTGATGCTAACAACTCTGTAAACACCCTCTGTTCCACATGTGATCTATCTACTGACTGTAACCTGAAAACAATGGCACTCTGCACCACTACCAGTAGTACGTAATGACATAAACATCTGAACGTGCATAGTACGCTAGCATCCATGGATAGTCCCCAAGCCTCATGAGCCATCTACCTCTCTCGTCTCTACTTATTGCCACAACGACGATTGAACAGGCCTAGTCCCTAACAACAAGTTATCTCGTCCTCTCAGGTAGAGACCGGTTCCCCGTGAGGCACCTCCATAATACCATACATGCTTGGTAGTCTCATCCTCAAACATGGTAGCAAGATCGGTAAACCTTTGATTGACCCCCTCTACGGTGGTCGTGCAATCTCATCGATGCTCCAACACAGATTATCCCATGTATCAGTAATGACATAGTCTAAACCCCTAGACGTCGAATATCCTAGGAAGGGACATCACACCATATCGACAAATCAATAAGAGGATCCCTCCATCGTATGGAGTATGGTCGTCCCTCGATATTGTAAGGTCTATCCCTGCCCTAGCAGCTCCTGCTGCTGAACTCTCCCCGACCCTCACGACTAGGGGTGGGAGAACAAAACGGCAACCCCTCTTCCGAAGAGGTAAACACTCTCAGGAATCTCACATATGAGTAGGGCTATTAGGTGTTGGTGATGGTATCTGTGGTAATGGAGATGATAGTGGAGTAAGTGTGATGTGGGTGGTTCGTGTGGTCTAAGGCAGAAGTCTCTCGAGGCCCTCTTCCCTCGGGAGGAAAGTGATAGATGGAGTGGCTCAATGCCGGATAGATATTCCTGGCGGTCATACAGTGGTACATGGTGGGACAAAGTCCGTCCCGAGCTGGGTGCTACTCCTCTACCTCTCTCCTCCATCATCACTCATCATCCCTGTCAGCAGGGTAGTCAGCTGGATACCAGACCTCGGAGATCCTCCTCTGGATCACAACTCGGGAATGTATCCCTTGTGACTCAGCTGTAGGTGAGGTAGCAGCATGAAATGTCTGTTCCTACGCTAGCAAAGATACATCATATTAGAAGATAATTTTAATAGGTGAGGTTTTACGATACATCAAACATATTCCCTGGGGGTATAGATACCGTATGGAGTTCGATTCAGTTTGTGTGTAGATAATCGTAGTGAGATCTTCTCAACTAGTAGCTGAGTTTTTGAGTCCCTCGGGTGGAATAGTACTCCGGCGTACGACAGCTGCCGGTACACATTACGTAAGCATAAACGGCGAGGTGGTGGCCTGCTCTGGCTCCTCCGGCCAGGCGCACGTATTCTGGTGATGTAGGTCCCTCAGGGCCAGGCTATTATCTAGGTCAGGCGGACTGGTGGAACCTCAGGGCCATGTATGTAGTCTGGCGATGGTGGAACCTCATAAGCAGCCATTATGTAAGCATATGGGTCCTCTGGCATAATAGGTGGTCCATCGACTCCTGGTGAACCGATGTCCCGAATCGCACCTCAATGGGGATACTGATTGTATTAACTGTCAACAATGCACAAATCTGACAAGATCTAATATCTGAAATCAAAAAATTAGCTTCTATATAAGCGTATGTCGCTAATATAAGACTCTTATAGTAAGACACCTTTATATTAAAACATGTATTCAATCATGAATATTCCAACAATCAATGCATGGATCAAGCCTAACCGAACAATGCACAATTAGTGTAGCGATATGGCCTCCCCGTAATAACCTACCTTTGTATGTCTCTATCAATGCTGGTTGAACTGATCTCAAAGAAGCTCAAGTTCACATACAAGTCAAGACATAATATGAAAAAGACTCAAGACTGCGAAGTCAAAGATCCACTACATCATGTTCACAAGACATGACGATAAAAAAACAAGTCTGCATAGCACAAGACTGAAGACAAAGCATAGTATGCTAGACACGGTTAAGTTTTTTTCTCTAAAACTCTGGAGATCGACACCTTCCTTAGTAGCGGGAGATTGTTAGGATCACAAAAAGTGTCGATCACTTCCATTATATCGTTTGATAGCTCGTAAAGTAATATTTTGAAACTAAATAGGCTAGTAAAGCCTAAGTCCTATGGAAAGCCCATCAAGGGTCTATGGCCGGCTACTAGGAAGTATTTATACCCCTCTCCACACCTTAGAGAGGGTTGGTTGTTTACATCTTATTTTTCTAATCTAATATTTCCTTTTTTTCCTTTCTCTCTCTAGAAGTGTTCATCCCTCATTTCTCTTTCTAGTTCTTTATACATTTGATTGTGAGTTTAGATAATCTAGTATTCTACAATAACATTTCTTGGTTTACTTAATCACTGCTTCATGACTAAAACCTATGGATTCACTCAACAATTTTGTTAACTTTTTAGCATTTTTTAATCTCAGGTTCTAAGATAAGCTGTATGGATGGGAGCTGTGTGGATATCAGTGGATGGATTTTGTTGTCAACTTACATTCGATGAAAACTTGTCAAAAAATCTTATGTTGTATTTTGAATACTTGTGATGTCATGTTAAATTTATGCATGCTTTGGGGACTTATGTAATTTTGAAACTGTAACCAGGAAACTATCTTTATGACAATGATTACTTAAAACGGGCGTTGAAAGAGTAGACCTATTAACCAGAACAAAGTGGGCCAGGTGAGGGAGCGTATCGTTGAGTCGACCTTAAGCCCCTGAGTAGACCTAAAAAACAAATCGCCATATATACAGGAGGTTGGGGGAGGTAAAGGTCCTACAATGAGCTACCCAAACAACAGCCCCAAATGGGTCGCAAGCGGAATAAGGGTCCGGGGCGTGATACTTCTCAGGCGTCAACAACACACATCAAATATAAGAACGACCAAAAAGTCGTTTAAAACTGATACATTGGATTTAATAAAGTATGTGTTACAAAAGCCCGAAGCTTTACTTGTTTACTTGTTATTATTACAAAGATTTCCCGCCCATAACAGATACACAAAATGTAATGCGACTAAATCTTTAATGCATGACTTCATAATATAACCACCAATGTATCCTTCGCACCTCGTGCTTAATGACCTCCTGAAAAACATTGCATTTAAAAACGTCAACATAAAGTTGGTGAATTTCATAGGTTTATGTAAATGTATATGCAGGACCGCAAGACTTTCCCAGTGATAATGCAACAGATGCAGACATCACAAAATGTAATTACGTTTACCTAAGCTCATGACACCGAAGCTCGACATAATTGAATACAATATATAAATATTGCCTACATTGCCCGTGATGATGTTCAACCCTACATCCAAGTAAAAACGACATGATATAACGTCGTTTCCAGTGTATAGCTAGTCACCTAACGGGAAGGTAAATCCAAATAGATCTATCTATAATCATTCGCGCTCACATTCCAGTAATTGACAGTTCATGATTCATGGGCATAGTGGGTTATCGCTACTTAGGCAAAACGTAATCATAATAAAATGTACACTTGCGTCCAATTTGTAAAACATGCATATGTTTCTCACCCCAAAAACTTGTAATTTAATAATTGTAAAACATGGGGCTATGAACTCACCTTGAGTGAGTAAACTGATAACAAAATATCCCAAGTAAAAACGCGTCACGCTAACGCCCGAATGCAACCTAGTTAATATAGGTCGAATCAGTATTCAAGTACGTTGTCTAACAACAACCATATATAATCCTATATAGTTATCATCGTACTATCGTTCGGGCTATCATAATTAAGAGGTCATGACATGACGTACGAGGAGTTAGGACACTTTAAATCGTAAATCCAACAACTCGTCAATACGCCATCCGAAGAAGCCTCATTATGAAATTCCCTAGTAATATAGCACTTCGATAACTAATAACATATATAATCTATATAGCTATATCACCATCTATTTGTTTAAGTGAAATCGTAATTATAAAGTAAAAACGTTTATAATTACGCCTTTAGCAAAAATGACATAACTTTGTCGTTTTAAGTCCGTTTCTCGCGTTTCTTACGCCCACGCTTTCGTATTAAGACGAGTGATCATAAAATCACATTTTTAGGTTTTTGAGATTCTGTGATGAATAGTGTTTTTACTGTTCATAACAGCTATAAAATCGTTTTTATACTTTTAATTAACGTAAAACCCGTTTTAGTCGTATCTTATTCGTTATAGCTCCGTTTTTAGCGATTCTTTCGAACACGTTCTCGTAATTGAAAGTTTTATCATATTATTGATGTTTACAAAGTATAAGTTTCTATCATGAATAGTAACTTTTTATAAAATTTATTTTATAAAGTATTTAGCGTCGTAAACTCGTAACTAGTGTATCTTCTTCGTTATAAATCGGTTTTTCAAGTTCTTTACATGCCCACGATCCTTGGGATATGTAGTATCTTATAAAATCATAAAACATATGTGTTAAATTCGGACTTCAAACAGACCCTTTTGAATATTTTGCAATAATGTGTTTAAAACTTGTTTTTACAACTTTTTAGCTTAACCACTTTGTTACAAGTCCATTACAATACTTATTATCTTATGTCTTACATATAATAAGTCCATTAGTTCATATTTTATCCATGGTTCAAGACAACAAGTCCTCTAACCTCACTTTTAATCAAAACTTTATAAAAGAAACCCTAATTTGTACTTATACATGTTAATACTTAACCAACATGTTAAAACACTTATACATTCCTTTTAACATGATATTACCATCCATATAACATGTAAATAAGTTCACAAAACATTGATCATAAGTAAAAATCCCTTTCACATATTCAAAAGTATCCTAAATGGTGATTTAGCTAAATAGAGCATATGAACACATAAAATCTTAGTTATAAAATGATTAAGCTTTTAAATAACCTTGTGTGGTTGATTAGAGAAAATAATAACAATCACACCCTTGTGATTAACAGCCTTGGCTTGAAAATATAAGGTGAAAACCCTAATTTCAACCAAAACCTTAATCTTGCAATATCTTGTTAAAACCTCTTCAAAGCTTAACCAACCCTTCAATTCTTCTTATGAATACCTTAAGTATGATGTGAGAATGCTTGTATAATGATAGAAAATCAAGCAATGGATTACTTAAAATAATTATTTTGAGCCGTGGGTTTGTAGTGAGACAAAGAGAGTGTTTTTGAATTTTTTTTTTGCTAAGGAAATGAAGAGTATGAGTTTTCTATGACTCTTTCATGCTTATTTATACTTCTTGGAGATAATATGAGATATTTGTGATGTCAAGTTTATCATATGAAAGGTGGCAAGGATTTGGAATAAAGAATGCATTGGAAGAAATAGAATAAGGGCTTATTTCATGATAAGAACATGACTAGTCATGGTTCAAGTGGATGTAAAAGATCTTTGTGAAGCTTCTTGGTGACTCTTGGCTTATCCTACATATATATACACATTCATACATGGATGTGTATGAGCTATATAATATCTTTGATCTTTATTTGATGTATTCTTGCAAGTATGCCATGTCATTGTTGAAGAAGTAATCAACCGGGACAATCTGACGATTTCTTGATTGAACCAGAGGTAGTGGTTTGCTTAAGTCGAATGGATATCTATCACCTTCAGGGTTATTCCAATATAGTTGATCATTCAGAGCTTTGTAACATTCTTCCATACTATATTCGAGCTCGACATAATTCCTGCAAGTGCCTTTGAGAAGCTTGTAAGCCGGTCCTACCAGAATATCTTGTGTGAGATCACTAATCTACAGGCGGTTCATGGCAAATGCACTAAAGTCAATCAGAGTGCTCATTAAATCATCGAATGTTTTGGAAGATTTTTCTGCTTTGGCAAGGTCACTAAGCCATTTCTGAGTAGGCTTACTATCAACTATTTTACATTCATTCCACTAAGGATCTAGAGTAGGAGGCCTTTTCGTTTCTTGAACCAATCCTTTAGGTCAGCCTTGACAACAGGGGTTCATCAGGTATTACCCATGTCTTTCTCCAAGTTCCTGTGGCCACTTGAGTATCTCCAGCCTCAATACCACTGTCTCCAACTGCTACGCAGACTGCCAGAGATTTTGGCTCAAGTGATTTGTTGTGATTTGGTTGGTGCTTTAGAGTTCCTAATTAGACTTGTCTTCTTTGATGGTTCAGTATCTTTTCTCGTCTTCTTCCTTTTCAACCCTTGGTCTAGTTCAGCAGGAGGGCCTTCATCTTTGTCAGCATCATCTGGCTTTCTCTTCTTTAACATGTCTGCAACACCTTTGTCCATGGCTTTCATCCTCAAGAATATTAGATTACAGTGAGAAAGCCCTGATATGCGCTTGTGCTGGTGTTTTTGTTAAATGGACTTTAGTTTTAGTCATTGTCTCAAACAAGGTTCTTTTATGATCAAATTTTTGTAATTCAGCCGTATCAAATGAAGTGATGGTGTATTTAGTCTCTTGCTGTTTCCTACTTGTTCCATCTTGGATCTTCTGCGATATATTACACAACTTTTTAAGGTTTTGTTGCTGTTGGGGCCACTTTCAGATATATGATAGAACAAAGTGTTCCTTTAATAAGTTTGTAGTTTGTCTATGAATCACCTTTAAAGAGTATCATCCCGATATGTTCCAAGGTAATCCTTAACAATGATTGGAACTTTAGACTTGATTGTTGCACGAATAGCTAAACCGTGATCAACATTTCTAAGAGTCTTAACTTCATTTTCCAAGTCAAAAAGTCTTTGATGGATAGCAGTAAGGGTTGAAGAATTAGGAGCATAGGTGGTTGATATTGTTGCTTCTGTAGTTGTTGGTGTGGTATTGGTGTTGATGTTGTGGAAGAGGGTATGAATGGTGGGAATGGTAGAGGAATGGTTGTTGGTTGGAGTTGTCTAACGATTCAAGAATTATCAAAACTGGTACGGTGAGAAGTGGTGAGGTCTGACTACTTGGATCTTCATGTTGGACTTAGATGTCCATCATTGAGATAATCAATATCGGCTGAGGGAATGTTATCAAAGTTGAGGAATTTAGTGGCATAGTTAGATGAGATAGAAGAACTTTGTAGTGGAACTTCGGTCTTTTGTGTAGCAAGGGCATCTGTAACTATTGCCTGAGCATCATCATTGACTTGATCACCTATAACCTCTTGATTAATGTTCTCGTTCTTAGCATCTACCTTTTCAGTATCAGTCATCTCCTCATCATCTTTTCTTTCATCAGCAGTCTCTGCATCTTTCAACACCACATTCACATCATCATACATTTCTTTATTGATACATTCATATTCTTCATCATCAGTAGGTACATAGTTTTTAGGTGTATACACGAACTCATCTTCTTGTGTTTCTTCTTCGTCATCACTTGTCCTCGGATTATCAGACACATTTTGTTCATCATTACCTTGTTGATATCTTCTTTCAATTATCAACATCACTCATCTCCCCCAAGATTCATACTCACTCTTAGAAGAATCTGCTTTGGACATGTCAAGAACCCCTAGTATTAAACTAGTTCCTTTACTTGTGTTAGTTGACTTGCCTTTTTACTCATTAGGAATGTCTGGTTCTAAACCAGCTCCCTCACTTGAGCCACCTGCTTCATGAATGTTTGTTTCTCGTTTGCTTCTTTTGATAGCCTTTTTCATCTAAGCTTCCTCAAGTATCGCGGCTTCAGACAACAATTTAATCCATTTGCTTCTCTCAGTCTTTGCTGGTGCCCAACATCAAATAACGTCACTTCTATAGCATCATGTATCCCATAAAAATAACCCATTTTGTGTAATTATTTCAAGAATGGCTATTAATCATTTGTATTTGAGAATCGCAGTAATTATGGTGTACTTGGTAAAGATTAGCTAAAAGGCACGCATTCTGGAGCTTAAACGAAGAAATATAAAGAAACTGATTCTGACATCCTATATGCCGTATCCATCAAGGAAGATATGGCGTATACGTGTCTTTACTTCACAAGAAACCATGAGGATGAAAGACCTATAGGCCGTATCCAAGAGCCTCTATACGTCGTATCTAAGGTTTATTATACACGAAGATTCTAAAACATATCAAACGTGGTCCTTACACCAAGAAATCCCCAATACGCCGTATCCTAAATCGCCCGATACGGTGTATCGAGCTATTTCTAGACTCTATAAATAGAAGATCGTAAACTCAGTTTTAGGTATGCAAGTGAATCCCTAAACCACCAAGTCGACTATCAGACGAATAGAAGAGCATAGAAGGTCAAAAAAGAGCCTCAAGATCATAGGAAAACTCTTGTAATCTTCGTGTAACCAAATACGCATTCGGTTATAGGTTTATTTTCTTTAATCGTTGGACTGCTGATCCACCATTCTCTCAAAGTTCAAAGAGTTCTCCTGATGCTGGATTCAAACCTTCAGGAGATGATGAAAATAAGGTTACTGAAGAACCAGGAAAAGAAGGTGGTGATTCAAGTAAAGATAGTGAAAGTAATGATCAAAAGAAGGAAGATAATGTTAACAGCACTAACAATGTTAATGTTGCTAGCACAAATGAAGTTAATGTTGTTGGTACAAAAACAAGCATTAAACTTCCAGATTATCCAAATATGCCTGAATTGGAAGATATTGTTTATTCAGATGATGATGAGGATGGTGATGCAGAGACTGACATAAACAATTTGGATGCATTTATGCCTGTCAGTCATATTCCAACTACAAGAGTACACAAAGATCATCCAGTTAAACAAATTATTGGAGACTTGAATTCAACACCTAAAACAAGAAGAATGACAAAGAATTTGGAAGAACAAGGTTTGTTTAGTTCAGTTCAGCAAAGAACAAACCATAAAGACTTTTAAAATTGCTTATTTGCTTGCTTTTCATCACAAGAAGAACCCAAAAAGGTAATTCATGCCTTGAAGGATCCAAGCTGGATATAGGCAATGTAGGAAGAGCTTCTACAATTCAAGTTACAAGAAGTTTAGACCTTGGTGGAGTTACCAAATGGAAAAAGGGCTATTGGGACTAAATGGGTTTTTAGAAATAAAAAGGATGAAAGAGGAATTATGATTAAAAATAAATCAAGATTGGTTGCTCAAGGGTACACACAAGAAGAAGGGATTGACTATGATGAAGTCTTTGCCCCTATTGCAAGAATTGAAGCAATTAGGCTATTCTTAGCCTATGCCTTATTTAAAGACTTTATGGTGTACCAGATGGATGTCAAGAGTGCTTTTCTTTAAGGTAAGATTGAAGAGGAAGTCTATATTTGTCAACCACCAGGATTTGAAGATCCAGACTTTCCTGAGAGAGTATACAAAGTAGAAAAGGCACTTTATGGACTGCATCAAGCTCTCAGAGCTTGGTATGAAACCTTGTCAACTTATTTGTTGGACAATGGGTTTTAGAGAGGAAAGATAGACAAGACTTTATTTATCAGAAGGGATAAAGGAAATATTCTATTAGTGCAAGTGTATGTAGATGATATCATTTTTGGCTATACAAAGAAGTCATTATGCACTAAGTTTGAGAAAATAATGCATAAGAAGTTTTAGATGAGTTCTATGGGTGAACTCACATTCTTTTTAGGACTGCAAGTAAAGCAAAAGATTGATGGGATTTTTATCAGTCAAAACAAGTATATGACTGAGATTTTGAAGAAATTTGGTTTTACTAATGTCAAGACAACAAGCACACCTATGGAAACTCAGAAGCTTTTGCTCAAGGATGAAGATGGTGAAGAAGTGGATGTTCATTTATATAGATCAATGATTGGTTCATTGATGTATATTACTTCTTCAAGACCTGATATTATGTTTGTAGTGTGTGCCTGTGCAAGATACCAAGTCAACCCAAAAGTGTCACATCTTCATGCTGTGAAAAAAAAAATTAGATACTTAAAAGGTCAACCTAAATTGGGCCTTTGGTATCTAAAAAATTCTCCTTTTGATTTGGTAGCATACACTGATAGTGATTATGCTGGAGAAAGCTTGGATAGGAAGTCTACAACAGGAGGTTGTCAATTTCTTAGAAGTAGACTAATATCATGGCAGTGCAAGAAACAGACAGTGGTTGCAAATTCCATAACAGAAGCTGAATATGTAGCTGCTTCGAGTTACTGTAGACAAGTGCTTTGGATTCAGAATCAATTACTTGATTATGGGTACAATTTCTTGCATACAAAAATCTTTATTGATAATGAAAAGAATATAGAGATTAGACATCACTTTATTAGGGATTGCAATGAAAAGAAGTTGATTCAAATGGTTAAAATCCATACTGACAAAAATGTTGCAGATTTACTTACAAAAGCTTTTGATGTAAGTAGGTTTCAATATTTGATTGCTAGTATTGGAATGCTAAATCCTTAAAATCTTTTATCTCTTTATGTTTTTGTAGACTTTTGTATGAATTAGTACTGTTATTCATGTCATTAAAAGTTTCTGCTGTTAAGTATAATTAGTGCTGCTAGTTATACTTAATACTGCTAAGTTAATGTTGTTAGTTATACTTAATACTGCTGGTATAATTAACATTGTGAAAATTGTGAGAAAAAGAATTGAGAGAGTTGGTGAGAATAAAAACAGAAAGAGAGATGTGTGGAATAAAAACAGACAGAGAGTTTTGGTGAGTAAAAGAATTGAGAGAATTTGTGAGTTGAAAAACAGAAAGAGAGTTGTTTAAAAACAGAAAGAGAGAATTGTGAGTAAAAAGAATTGAGAGAAATCAAAAACAGACAGAGAGTTTTTGTGAGATAACATGTTAATTTGATGATGGAAAAGCTGATTAGAATGGAATTGAAGTTAATGCCGGTGATTCAAAGTTAATGCTGTTAGGCATAAAACTTACTGCTGCTGGAGAAAGTTAATGCTGCTAGGCATAAACTTACTGCTGCTGTTGAAAGTTAATGCTGTTAGGCATAAACTTACTACTGCTATTGAAAGTTAATGCTTCTAGGCATAACTTACAATTGTTGGTGAACGTTAATGCTGTTGAGGGTAGTTTCATAAATACTTTGATTAAGGGTTTCATTCACTCATTTAATCGATTTGATTAATCATATACTCTCTAATCACAAACCCTAACTCAATTTCATCATTCATCATCAAAACCCAACACAATAACGACCCTACAGTTTGCTGATACTCATAATTTAGTCGTGTTTTTGGCTAAACCCGCTAAAAGTGAAGGGTTTGAGCAGATAGTGGATTTTCCGAATGCAAATCCTATAAAGTATGCACTAACGATCAATCCCACTATCTATACTTCATGTATTGAACAATTATGGGCTACTACCAAGGTGAAAACTGTCAATGAGGAAGTACAGTTACAATCCCTAGTGGATGGGAAGTAGATAATTGTTACTGAAGCATCTATTAGACGTGACCTTCAACTAAATGATGAGGAAGGTACAGATTGCTTGACAAATGCTACCATTTTTGAAGAACTTACAACGATGGGGTATGAAAAACTTTCACAGAAGCTTACATTCTATAAAGCATTCTTTTCTCCTCAATGGAAATTCCTTATTAATACCATTTTGCAATGCCTAAGTGCTAAGACTACTGCATGGAATGAATTTAGTAGGACTATGGCTTCTGGAATCATCTGCCTAGCTACAAACCAAAAGTTTAACTTTTCAAAGTATATATTTGAAAGTATGGTGAAGAACTTGGATAATTCTGGTAAATTCTTAATGTATCCAAGGTTTGTGCTAGTATTTTTGGAGAAACAACTTGAAGGGATACAAAGTCACAAACGGATTTATGTTACACCCTCTCACACAAAGAATATTTTTAGAAACATGAGAAGGGTAGGGAAAGGCTTTTCTGGAAAGGACATACCCTTATTTCCAACAATGATGGTACAAGCTCAACAAGAACAGGGTGAAGGTTTAGCAATGCCCACTAATCCCCAACACACACACACACACCATTATTCAACCATTAACATCTCAGCCTCAACTAAAACAAAGATCAAGAAGGCTAAAGAGAAAGTACACTGAGATACCTCAGTCTAGTGGTCCTACAGATAATGTTGCAGATGAGGCTACCTATGAGGAGAGGGATAATAGTTTGGTGAGGGCCGTCACTACTGCTTCTAGCTTTGATGATGTTTGGAGTAAAGATTAGTGAAGTGGGGTTATCATGTTATTATTCAACATGGTTACTAATTGCTTTGACAAAAAAGTTATTTATTTGTTACGTAGGTATTGTTTCCATCTACTCTACATTTGTGCTGCTCTCTCATTGGTTTATCTACTGTCTTTGTTATAAATTTACTACGGTTAGTCATTATTTACTAAACCTAATGCGGAATTGTGCTAACCGTCATGGTTGGTACTACTGGTATTCATTACTCTTTTGGTTAGTTATTCATGCAGTTATTTATGGTTGATTCTATTACTTCTTGGTCAAGAGATGTGTTAACATATTGGTTCAGGGGGTCGAATTTGATATAGTGTTTTACACTATTTGGATATGTCTACATGCACCACTTGAGGGAAAGGTTTTCATTTACTACTGCTAAGTCATTATTACTACTTCTAGTTTTAGTTTCTACTACTTAAATTCATTTATCTTATTATGCGTCATGGAGGGTAATTTAAGATATTGGAAAGCTTGGATTAGAAGTTTGATATATGGTTTTGTAGTTGTTTAAAGATCAAAGTTTGAATAAGTTCACATCCCCCTAATGGATATATGACAAAAACGAGGGAAGGTGTTACATAGATGTTTTTGCGAATTATTGAATATGTTGGCATGATCAAAGGAAAGCTTAAGGGGAAGATTGAAGATTGAAGATTGTTTCATTCAGATTTGAAGATGATGATTGCTGAAGATTAAGCTACAATAGATCATCTTGGAATCAGTTTACTGTTTGTTTTGTCATCATCAAATTGAGGAAGATTATTGAGAATTATTGATTTGATGATACAAAAGAACTTGCTTAAAAGGATAAAGAATGTAACAAAAAGATCAAAGTCGATAATATGGAATTCTACAAAAGATGTAGGATTCTAAAAGATTTGCTTAAAAGATAAAGATTTAAATATTTAGGGAAAGATTTCGTTTCTAATACAATTAAGATTCCTTTGTAAGTCTAGATTAACTCTCTATATAAAGAGATCCCTAGACATTTTTTAGTGTGTGATTGTGTGTGCACCCAAAACATGTGTGTGTATCATATAGGTGTGATGTAGATGTCTAGTGTGGTTTAGCTCTAAGGTCATGGGTGTCCTTTGTTCCCTGGTATATAGGTAGGTGGTATCGTTCTATTCTGTTCATATATTCGAATTCGGGGTAAATCGATTCTTTACAAAAAGTTTTATTTGGTCCTTCATCATTACTTGTGGTTTGAGATATTGAATCCTTAGGAGCAGACAGTGTGGAAAACTAGAAGGGGGGTTGAATAGTTTATCGCTTTTTAATTAAAGGTTTTGAAGTGTTTGTAAAAATTTCTAGATTTGAATTTTATGTGGACTCTTCTACTGCACATTATGTACGTTATATTTATTAATTACAGTTGATTTATGATAGTTATGAGGAGAGATAATGTCAAGACAAAGAGATAAGACGTAAGAACCTTCATACCTACAACGCCGTGGAGGATGTATAGTTGGGTTCGGTAACGTATGCACCTCTTCGCCCTTATATACTCCCCGCAGCTACCTAACTCGTGGAGTGTTATTTACTTTTCTACATTGTCCTTTATGGCGGAGGTATGGGTATTCCGTTCACTATCGTTGCTTTACACCCGTGTAGTTTCGTCTCAACAAGCGTATTGGAGTGGGGCCGTATTGAGGTGCAGCTCGGTGTGGTGTTGGTTTCCATTGCGTGATATTAACTACACTTGGGAGAGTCTAGCTATTCGGATGTTAGGACGGACACTATCTCATGATTTTGTCGTCTGATCTTCTGACTAGTCTTCTCTCTGCTCCACTCTTCTTTATGCCACAACTAACTTACTCTACTTGTTTAAGATCAACATTGATCTATCTATACTTACAAAGTTCGCCTTGATCTATCTACTACACTTTTAAAAATACATAGATATACAGAATTCCCAAGATTTTAAAGTTTATGATATGGATGCATATAAGTTTGCAACAAATCTCAAAAATGTGTAATACTTCTTCACCTTTGAGGATTGAAGTTATTCTTCTCTTGCACATGAGGAAATTAAGCTTGGACTCTCTTGGAGGAGGAAACTAAGCTTTATGATTTTTTATATGTTCTCTAATGGTTGTTGATGGATGTGTTGGGCTATTAAATACTGAAGACAAGAATGTGTATAAAAAGGTATGATAATTTGTGGGGGATAAAAGGCCGTTATTTTTTAGACAAACTGGGGGGAGCGTCTACTAGGGCCAGTGTCCCCTTATTTAGATGTAGGGGCGGTCCCCTTCATTTTAAGGGGGCCAACCGTCGTGTATTTTGTTGTTATGAGGGGACCGCTCGGCTTCCCACTGTGCTATCTCTTCTTTCTTCCTCCTCCCTCCCCGCTTGGCTTGCTGTGTTGTTGTTGAGAGAGATTCAAACTGGGATCCGGCGTGGTCCCTGTTATATTACACTGTTGGCCACCCTTTTTATCTAATTTAGGGGATACCGACCCACATTTTTAAGGGTGGAGCTGGCCTAGGTAGGTCGCAGCTCCCAGGTTTGTCTTTTAATACTGGTTTTTCCCCACATTGTTTCTTACATTTTATTCTAATTCTTTCCTGGTTTTTATAATAGCCACACATCCTCATCATAAATCCTTTGAGCATTAAATCCATTAAAGCTTTGTTTTCCAAGTGATCCAAGCTTAATTCCTCATGTGCAAAGAGAAGATACTTAATCCTAAGTGGAAGAAAAGGTTATTACACATTTGTGTGTTTGTTCGTTTGCTAATCTTTATTGCATACTATATAACTTGTAAATCTTTGTGTATTTTCTTGTATTTTAGTGTAGTAGATAGTTTGGCGATCGTTGTAATGTAAGTATAGATTACGTTCATGGTGATCTTACCAAGTAGTGTTAGTTAGTTGTGCATAATGTAGTGTGTGTGAAGTGTAGTCGTGGACAGGTTGTGGCTTTTGTTTCTTTGAAGGCTCTTGTTCTAGCTCATCACCTGCTCTTTTAGAACTGCTTTCTTCTCTTGTCTCACTGCCTTCTTCTCTTACTTCACTACCTCCCACCAACTCTGTGTTCATATCTACAAATATGTTTACCCTTTTCATTGCTTTATCAAATAACTCCTGAACATTGGCAAATGACTTAGTCTTCAAATCTTTGGGCTTCTATACTGCCGTGTTTTTTAGATAGGTACACATTATACTTCTTTGTTGAGCTTTTGTTGGTGGTCTATTTCTCCTTTCTTCTATTCTCTTAGCTGCAAAATGCTTCCTCCTTTTCTCTAAGAGTTGTTGAAGCAGTTTAGACTTTTCTTCAATTGTCAACTCTTATTGTTCCTCTGCTTGCAGCCTTTGAGCTAATTCATAGTCAGTCTTAACCTTATCCCGAATATCATTTCATTATGCAATTAAGGCAGCATTGGCTTCTTCTTTTTCTCTTGCAATCCTCTCTTCCTCATCAAATTGAGCTTGTATCCTTATAGCTTCTTATTCATCAAAGAGGACTTGATCTTTCTTCTTCATCTTCAAAGGTTCTTCAACCATGATTCCTTTACCTTTATCCTTTAAAGAAGTTATTGGTGTAGATGCTGGTGTAGATGCTTGCTCTTGTTCTTGAATAACAAGCCCTTTAGCCTTGGGTCTTGTAATAGCAGTTGTAGTTATTGTAGCAGCAGCCTTGAGTTTTGCACTCTTTATCTCTATAAGTGTTTGAGCCAAAGTCATTACTAACTGGAATTGTACTGGCAGTACTAACAACAACATTAGCAGTAGTAACTACTTCACCAGCAGTAGTAACTGGATCAGCAGTACTAACTTCCTTAACTGGTACTTCTTTTTCAACAAACACCTCATCACCATGTAAATCATTTACATCAAACATTTCAGCATCATGAACATTCTCCAAGGTGATGTCTTCATCTGCATCAATATCATGAATTTTCCTCCCCTGTTTGGATGCATCCTCCTGATCACCCAAACTAGCTTCATCATCTGAGGAAACAACTCTTGCAGATCTACCAACCTTGTGTAACCTTTTTAGCCTATGAGTTCTTTTTCCACCTTTCATTTCAAGCTTCTTAACCCTTCTCTTTAAACTTGCAATCTCTTCAGCCTGAGAGGTCTTTGAAGTCTCCAAATCAAGAACCTTCTTTTGTAAGTTGGTACAAAGTTCCATCAATTCTTAAAGTTGGGTACTATCCTCACTACTTAGCAGTGGATCATTAGAATGTTTAGATACATTCTCCTCATTAACAGCTTCATCTGCTACATTGTCACTAGGAACACTAGATTGAGGTATCTAAGTGTCCTTCTTCTTGGGATTCCTTGGCTTATGTTTCTTTTGGGGTTGAGATAATGATGGTTGAGTAATGGTGGGTGGGTGTTGAGGATCAGTAGGATTTGTTAAACCTTCACCCTGTTCTTGTTGAGCTGGTACCATTATGGTTGGAAATAAGGGTGATATTCTTCCAGAAAAACCTTTTCCTTCCCTCTTCTTATTCCCAAAAACCTTTTTGGTATGGGAGGGTGTAACATAAATCCTTTTATGATTTGATATATCACCAGCTTGTTAATTCATAAAGATTTGTGCAAATCTTGGATACATAAAAAATTTGCTCACATTATCCACATTCTTCACCATACTATCAAAAATATACTTGGAGAAGTTAAACTTTTGGTTTGTGGTTAGGAAGATAATCGAGAAGCCATGGTGCTACTTAATTCATTCCAGGCAGTAGTCTTAGCACTTAGGCATTGCAGAATAGTATGAATCAAAAACTTCCATTAAGGAGAAAAGAAAGCCTTATAAAATGTAAGCTTCTAAGAAAGTTTTTCATACCCCATAAGTGTAAGCTGCTCAAAAATAGCAGTATTTGGTAGACAATCAATACCTTCAGCATCTTTCAGTTGAAGATCTCTCCTTATTATGCATTCGGTGATAATAATCTTCTTCCCATCCACTAGGGCTTGTAACTGAACTTCCCCATTAACAGTTTTCACCTGTAGTCCAGCATTGTTGAATGTACGAAGTGTATATTGTAGGATTACCGGTTAAAGCATATCTTATTGAACTTGCATGGAGAAAATCAACAATTTGTCAGGTTTATCCAAAAACACGACTAAATTGTGTGTATCAGCAAATGGTAAGGTCGTCATTGTGTTGGGTTTTGATGATAAAGGATGAAATTGAGTTAGGGTTTATGATTAGAGAGTATATGAAAGATTGAAATTGATTAAATGATTGAATGAAACCCTTAATCAAAGTATTTATGAAACTACCATCAACAGTATTAACGTTAACCAGCAGTTGTAAGTTATGCCTAGCAGCATTAACTTTCAACTAGCAGTAGTACCTCAGCAGTAGGTTAAGCCTAGCAGCATTAACTTACAACCAGCGGTAGTAAGTTATGCCTAGCAGCATTAACTTTCCTTAGCAGCAGTAAGTTTATGCCTAGCAGCATTAACTTTCCTTAGCAGCAGTAAGTTTATGCCTAGCAGCATTAACTTTGAATCACCATCATTAACTTTAATTCCTTTCTATTCAGAATTTCCATCATCAAATTAATATTTTAACTCACAAAATCTCTCTGTCTATTTTTTATTTCTCTTATTTTTTTTAGATCACAATTCTCTCTGTTTGTTTTTTATTTCTCTTATTTCTTTTTGCTCACAATTCTCTCTGTCGGATTTTGATTTCTTTCATTTCTTTTAGCTCATAGTTCTCTTTGTCTGTTTTTGCTATATTCAACCCTCTTTCTGTTTTTCAGCTTAAAAATTCTCTCAATTCTTTTACTCACCAATCACTCTGTTTATTTTTAGTTCATACAGCTCTCTTTCTATTTTTATTCTCACCAACTCTCTCAATTTTTTTAGCTCACCATTTTCCATAATCAAGACCTTAAAGATTAAGCATTCCAATACTAGCAATTAGATATTGAAATCTACTTACATCAACTGCTTTTGTAAGCAAATCTGCAACATCTTGTTAGTATGAATCTTGATCATCTGAATAAGCTTCTTCTCATTAGAATCTTTGATAAAGTGATGTCTAATCTAAATGTGCTTTGTTTTTGAGTGAAAACAGGGTTCTTCACTATGCAGATAGTACTCTCATTATCAATATAATTCTTAGTATGCATAAAGTTATACCCATAATCAAGCAATTGATTTTTAATCCAAAGCACTTGACCACAACAAGCAGCTACATATTCAGCCTCTGTTGTGGAATTAGCAACCACGTCCTTCTTTTTGCATTGGCATAAAATCAATCTACACCCAAGGAATTGACAACCTCCTGTTGTGGACTTCCTATCCAAGCTTGCTCCAGCATAATCACTATCAGTGTATGCTACCAAATCAAAAGGGGAATCTTTTAGATACCAAAGGCCCAATTTAGGTTGACCTTTTAAGTATCTAAAAATCCTTTTCACAGCATGAAGATGTAAAACTTTTAGGTTGACTTGGTATCTTGCACAGGCACACACTATAAACATAATATCAGGTCTTGAAGAAGTAAGATACATCAATGAACCAATCATTGATCTATATAAATGAACATCCACTTCTTCACCATCTTCATCCTTGAGCAAAGGCTTTTGAGTTTCCATAGGTGTCCTTGCTGTCTTGACATCAGAAAAACATAATTTCTTCAAAATCTCAGTCACATACTTGTCTTGACTGATAAAAATTCCTTCTTCCTTCTGCTTTACTTGCAGTCCTAAGAAGAATGTGAGTTCACCCATAGAGAGAATTTAAAACTTCTTATGCATCATCTTCTCAAATTCAGTGCATAATGACTTCTTTGTAGAGCCAAAAATGATATCATCTACATAAACTTGAACTAACAGAATATCACCTTTGTCCCTTCTGATAAATAAAGTCTTGTATATCTTTCCTCTTTGAAACCCATTATCTATTAAATAAGTTGACAAGGTTTCATACCAAGCTCTGGGTGCTTGATGCAGTCCATAAAGTGCCTTTTCTACTTTGTATACTCTGTCAGGGAAGTCTGGATCTTCAAATCCTGGTGGTTGACAAACATAGACTTCCTCTTCAATCCTACCATAAAGAAAAATACTCTTGACATCCATCTGGCACACCACAAAGTATTTAAATGAGGCATAGGCTAAGAATAACCTAATTGCTTCAATTCTAGCAACAAGGGCAAAAACTTCATCATAGTTTATCCCTTCTTCTTGTGTGTACCCTTGAGCAACCAACCTTGCTTTGTTCTTTATCAAAATACCTCTTTCATCCTTCTTGTTCCTGTAAACCCATTTAGTCCCAATAGCCCTTTTTCCATTTGGTAAATCCACCAGAGTCCAAACCTTTTGTAATTTAAATTGTAGAAGCTCATCCTGCATAGCTTCTATCCAACTTAGATCCTTTAAAGCATGAATTACCTTTTTGGGTTCTTCTTGTGATAAAAAGCAAACGAACAAGCAATTTTGAAAGTCTTTATGGTTTGTTCTTTGCTGAACTGAACTAAACAAACCATGTTCTTCCAAATTCTTTGTCATTCTTCTTGTTTGAGGTGTTGAATGCAAGTCTCCAATAATTTGTTTAACTAGATGATCTTTGTGTATTCTTGTAGTTGTAATAGGACTGACAGGCATAAATGCATCTAAATTGTTCATGTCAGCCTCTAAACCAACATCTTCATCATCATCTAAATAAACAATATCTTCTAATTCAGGCATATTTAGATAATCTGGAAGTTTAATGCTTGATTTTGGATCAACATCATTAACTTCTATGCCAGCAGCATCAACAGTTAAACTAACAACATTAACATTGTTAGTGCTGTTTCCATCACTAGCAATATTAATATTGTTAGTACTGTTAATATTATCATCCTTCTCTTGATCATTACATGAATCACCACCTTTTTTTCCTGGTTCTTTAGTAACTATCTTTTCATTATCTCCTGAAGGTTTGAGTCCTGCATCAGGAGAACTCTTTGAATCTTGAGAGAATAGTGGATCAGCAGGCCACACTGGTAGCAGAATGTAATCTTTGCCAGGTATTGTCTCTATTCTAGCTTTACCTGCATCATCACATGCTTTTGTACCTACACTACCATTAGATTGATTCCCTGCAACAACTGGCTTATAGTTCATAGATTTTGTTAGTGCATCTATATCAAAAAGCCAATTAGGTCACCCTTCCCTGGCAATTATTGGTGTATTCTCGCTAAATTGAACATGCAAGGTTCTTTCTTTAATATCCTTACGTTCTATTGTTGAATTTTCTGCATGCTTTGTCTAATGGTAGGAGTATACTACCTAAGAACCCTTCATCAGCCTTTCCATTAAATTTACCTAGGTGATCTATGGTATTAAGGATTGTAACAGGACACCTAAATGGTCTCATGAAGCTTAAGGTAGGTTTTCTACCTAGAAAAATTCATAAGGAGTCTTGTTGTGAGGCTTGATAACTAACACCCTATTTTGTACATAAACAAGCAGTTTTAACTCTCTTCAGACCTTAAAGTTGTTGGCAGTTTTTAAATCAGCAAGTTAGTCCTAGCAGCCCTCTATTAGTGTCCTATTTTTCCTTTTTGCTACTTCTATTTGTTGTGGAGTCATAGGCAACACTAAATTCCCTATTTAATACCATTCATTTTACAAAACTGATTCATGGACCATTTTTCTTGAATTCAGTCCCATTGTCACAATCTAATCATTTTCACCCTAAGGTCTATTGATTTCTATAACCTGTTTTGAATGTTTTAATTGATTTTACTAGTTTCTTATTTAGTGGCTAAAAAAAAAATCTAATCTAATAAATTCATCTATGACAAATAGGAATACTTCTTTTTCATTAAAATTTTACAAAGGTTGGGCCAAAACAAAAAGCTATGTGCTACTTTTGTACATGGTTGCTGATTGAACTTACTGTTTTTGATCTTACACAAGAGCTATGTGTTGCTTTTCCCTTCTAACAAGCAACACAGGTTTGATTAATTTCAAATGTTTTGATGGTAAACCTCTTACTCAAGGTTTCAATTATAGTATTATCATGTTTTGAAATTTTCATGGTCAATGCCTCCTAGCAAAGATTAGATTCATCTAGTGTCGGCTTTTGCAAAGAGAGAAGTAGACCGCCTTAAGGAGAAGGAACAACATTCTTTAAATCAACACTGTACATGTTATCCTTTCTAGGAACTTTAAGCAAAACATGACTTTCATCAGTTAACTTAAAGTCTGGAGACAGAACAACACATTCAGTATCAGTAAAAAGAACACTATTCTTCTTGTCATACATTTGTGAGACACTGAAGAGGTTAAACTTTAGTTCCTTTACAAAATACACATCTTCAAAATCCAATTTACTAGTTCTTATTTTACCTTTCCCAGTAATTTTCCCTCTATCAATTTCTTCATAATCTATAAGATAGGATCTGTTTCCTGTCATGTGCCTAGAGCATCCACTGTCAATCACTCCTTTATCCTTCAAATCTTGCTGTCGATTGCCCTGCACATAATGGTAAGAAAATTAGTTTCTTTTGGGGACCCAAGCCATTACTGACTTGGATCTGCCTTGTGCATCAATATAGTTAAATCTTTTAAAAGACATTTATGCGCCATTATTTCTAGAGACATGGTCTAAAACTTTATGCTTTGGTCTCCAAACCCAACATGTTAAGGCCTTAACAACATTTCCCTTGTTTCCCTTAACAGCACTAAGTACTGCTTTTGGCCTAGCAGTATTAACCCTTGTTCCCTTACCAGTATTAACCTTTTTATTGAAATTACTGTTATTAGCTGTTGTTATTTTATTAAAGGGCCTTCTAGCAGTTGAATATGCATTATTAATAACATTTTTCATGGGTCCTGCATTATTCACTGCTGTTCTTAGTTGAACAGTATTAACTGGTCTAGTAGTATTAAGTAAAATTAGGCCAGACCAAGTTAAGACTGTTCTTGGAACCATGTTCCTTTTTGGACTGGGGTAAGTTAATTTAGAGAGATTCTGTTTGTTCACCCTTTGAACATTGGTCCAAATTGGTTTTGCAAATCTTCCATTATTATACCAGTTATTGCAATCATTCTTCAAATGATCAAAACTACCACACACATAACAAGCTTTTTTGAACATCTCAAAATCACTCTCTAATTTTTGAGACATCTGTTGGTTCCTGTTTCTCTTGTTTCCTCTAGGACTAGGTGTGTTTTGCCTATTTTTATCAACTGATGTTTTCCTAGGAGATTTTACTTGCTCAGTAGACTTAACAAAGTTTATCTTAGCAAAACTAGGTTTATTAAACATCTCAACTGTTTTAACCTTAGGCATATTTTCTTCATCACTATCATATACCCAATCCTCAATAATTAGGGCTCCATTTTCTTTCCTAGCAGTCTTAGGTTCATTATAATAGGCTTTTCAACTATAGAATCACTAACAAACTCATTCACTTCCAAAAAAATCATCTAGACTAGGATAAACTAAATCAGGTTTTGGTGGCATAAAATTCCCTGTATAGGGAGGTGGGACAACATTATACCCTAATCCTATTTTACATTTATCCATTATCTGACGGTCTAAAAGTTTACTTAGGCTTTTTGATGAATTTTTAAATTTTTGTACTGTAAGTTAAACCTCTTCTTTTTCTTTTGTAGCCAACTCTAACTTCCTTTTAAGCTCTGTAATATCTAAATCTCTTAAATAGATTTCACGTTTTAAGAGTTTTATATCTTCCTCATACACTTACTCATTTTTCTTAAAGACTAACAGACTAGCTTCTACAGATTCTAAACCAGTTTTATAAGAGACAACACTTATCCTAGTTGTTCTTAAGTCTTTAACTAATTGTTCATTTTGTTATTTTAGATCTTTTACACATTCTAAGAAAGATGAACAACAATGAGTCATTATATACCTCAGAGTTTGTACTTGTTGAAGAATAAGCCATAAGAGCAAAATTGGTTGGTCTTTTTTCTGCTTGGTCACTCTAATCATATCCAAAGCCATCACACTAAGACACTAAGGCATTTGAAGTAGTTTCCTCAACTGGCACAGTCCTTTTAGTATGCTCCCTGTTCTTGTTGTCTTGATTCCCGGGTGTCTTGAACTCCCTTGCAAAGTGTCCTCTCTTGTGGCAGTTGAAACACTCCACCTTGGTCTTATCAAACCTAATTCTTTCTTTGTTGGCCATGCCCAACTTCCTTCCAGTATTCTTCAGGAATCTTCTTGCCCTCATAGTCAGCATAGCAATGTTCCACCTCAAGTCTATCTCTTCTAGATCATCAGGATGGATTTGTTGTAGATCTTCATTATCAAGCTGTGGAATACTTGGTTGGCTAGCAAAGAAGGAATAAATCACAACATCATTCAAATTTTCAACAGCTTTTGAGATATCAGCAGCACCCTGAGTGCTAGCAGTATTAACACCTTGAGCAGTAGTAATTGCTTTAGTTGCACTGTTAGTGCTGCTAGTAGACAGAAAGGCTACATTGTGTGAGATTGTGGTTAAGCTAGATGTCCCCTTGACCTTTGATTCATAAGCCTTCAGGTTGTTAAAGATGTCATCCAAACTTAATGTCTCAATCTCTGGTTTGTTCTTCCACACAATAATATGCATAGTCCATTCTTGTGACAAACTTCTCAAGAACTTCTGACTAATGTCTTCTTGAGGGATAACTTCACCATGCATCTCCAGTTGACTAATTAGCTTTTGAAGCCTTTCATAGGTTTTCTCAATCACTTCTGTGTTGGATGCAGCAAAGTTTTTATATTGCTGCTTCAAAATATTTTTCTGAGTTTTCTTTGTAGCAGTATTACCTCTAAATCTGTTCTCAATAGCCTGCATCAGTGTCTTAGCATCCTTGTATGAGTTGAACTTTAGTTGATGCTCATTAGGTAATGTCATCAACAAAGTGCTTCTTGCCTTCAACTATGCCCTTCTTTATGCCTTCTCTTCAACACTTGTAGGAGGGATAACAGTCTCTTTACCATCAATAGTTTTTGTTACTATGGGTGCATTTCCATTTTATACGATCTCCCATAGAGTGTAATCAATGCACTATAGGTACTGCTCCATCCTCATCTTCCAGAGATTATACTCACCAGGTTGGAGTATGGGTAGCTTGATGGTTTGAGTAGTTTGAGAATCCATTGCTTCTTGAAAAAGTAGATCTTGTGTGTAGTAAAGTTTCTTCTTATTCAAAGCTTCTCACAAGCTCCTGGTATTGAAATCTACTTACATCAAATTCTTTTGTAAGTAAATCTGCAACATTCTTGTCAGTATGAATCTTGATCATCTGAATAAGCTTCTTCTCATTGGAATCTCTGATAAAGTGATGTCTAATCTCAATGTGCTTTGTTTTTTAGTTAAAAACAGGGTTCTTCACTATGCAGATAGTACTCTCATTATCAATATGAATCTTAGTATGCATAAAGTTATACCCATAATCAAGCAATTGATTTTGAATCCAAAGCACTTGACCACAACAACTTGAAGCAGCTACATATTCAGCCTCTGTTGTGGAATTAGCAACCACAGTCTGCTTTTTGCATTGCCATGAAATCAATCTACACCCAAGGAATTGACAACCTACTGTTGTGAACTTCCTATCCAAGCTTGCTCCAGCATTATCGCTATCAGTGTATGCTACCAAATCAAAAGGGGAATCTTTTGGATACCAAAGGCCCAATTTAGGTTGACCTTTTAAGTATCTAAAAATCCTTTTCACGGCATGAAGATGTGAAACTTTTGGGTTGACTTGGTATCTTGCACAGGCACACACTGCAAACATAATATCAGGTCTTGAAGAAGTAAGATACATCAATGAACCAATCATTGATCTATATAAATGAACATCCACTTCTTCACCATCTTCATCCTTGAGCAAAGGCTTTTGAGTTTCCATAGGTGTGCTTGCTGTCTTGACATCAGAAAAACAAAATTTCTTCAAAATCTCAGTCACATACTTGTCTTGACTGATAAAAATTCCATCTTCCTTCTGCTTTACTTGCAGTCCTAAGAAGAATGTGAGTTCACCCATAGAGCTCATTTGAAACTTCTTATGCATCATCTTCTCAAATTCAGTGCATAATGACTTCTTTATAGAGCCAAAAATGATATCATCTACATACACTTGAACTAACAGAATATCACCTTTGTCCCTTTTGATAAATAAAGTCTTGTCTATCTTTCCTCTCTGAAACCCATTGTCCATTAAATAAGTTGACAAGGTTTCATACCAAGCTCTGAGAGCTTGATGCAGTCCATAAAGTGCCTTTTCTACTTTGTATACTCTGTCAGGGAAGTCTGGATCTTCAAATCCTGGTGGTTGACAAACATAGACTTCCTCTTCAATCTTACCATAAAGAAAAGCACTCTTGACATCCATCTGGTACACCACAAAGTCTTTAAATAAGGCATAGGCTAAGAATAGCCTAATTGCTTCAATTCTGGCAACAGGGGCAAAAAATTCATCATACTTTATCCCTTCTTCTTGTGTGTACCCTTGAGCAACCAACTTTGCTTTGTTCTTTATCACAATACCTCTTTCATCCTTCTTGTTCCTCTAAACCTATTTAGTCCCAATAGCCCTTTTGCCATTTGATAAATCCACCAGAGTTCAAACCTTTTGTAAGTTGAATTGTAAAAGCTCATCCTCCATAGCTTCTATCCAGCTTGGATCCTTTAAAGCATGAATTACCTTTTTGGGTTCTTCTTGTGACAAAAAGTAAGCAAACAAGCAATTTTGAAAGTCTTTATGGTTTGTTCTTTGCTGAACTGAACTAAACAAACCATGTTCTTCCAAATTCTTTGTCATTCTTCTTGTTTGAGGTGCTGAATGCAAGTCTCCAATAATTTGTTCAACTGGATGATCTTTGTGTATTCTTGTAGTTGGAATATGACTGACAAGCATAAATGCATCTAAATTGTTCATGTCAGCCTCTTCACCAATGTAACATCTGGTAATTTTCGGAATTTTAAATGACTATTTTATCCTTTGACTTTTTGGGTCTGACTTGACTTTTTAACTTTTGGTCTTTTATTGTCACATAAAAACGATTACCGCGTAACCGGTAATTTTTCGGAACATATTTAAAGGAGATATATGTTATTCCTAAGCCGACTTATCAAAAACGACCCACTAAATCATGTTTTCACGAACCGGACTATAAAGCAATTTGATGTAAAAAGATATTTAGGACAACTTTTTAGCTTTACCCGAGACTTGGAAACCAGCAGAAAAGGCCTAAAACAGCCTCGCAAAATTTTGATCAGCGCACACAACGCGTACCGACACAAAAGTAATTAAATTTATTTTTAATTATCACTATTTATTTAATAAAAATATTAAATAAAATCCTTTAACATTTTATTCAATAGCGTTTGTTGATAACGCGAATATTCGGGTTAAAATTCATTTTTATTTTCCGGACAAAGTTTATCAGTAATATACAAAATAAATAATAAACGTTTTAAATAAATTTTATAAAACGTTTACGAAAATTAGTCAAGTAAATACTCATTTTTATTGGAAAAGTGATTCGGAAAACAATGGCGCAAGTTTCGTGACTCGAATCGACCGTTAACTAGTCCAAATGAGTCCCGAACCAATATTTTATAAAAGTTTCTCAACAAGTTACACCTTTAGTCCCTCAAGTAATATACACTTGCCACTTTAATTTATAACTTTTATTATATATATAAAAGTTTTATAATTAATTCATTTTACAAAATAAAAACACACACACACATATAAACACTCTCCATCTCTCTCTCATTTTTTCCGGCAGCCCGCCACTCCGGCCAACCGCCGCCGGAAAACTTTTTCGGCCAGTTTTCCAGCCAAGTCCAAAATTGCTTCTCACCAACGGATCTACCCGATCCCCTCACCCACGCACCTCCACTGCCACCGTCACCCCTCTGCCACCCCACCGAGACCACCATCATCGTCATCATCGCACCATCTTCATAACACCATCTTCATCATCATCATCACCGCCTCACCACACCATGGTTGCAACAGCCACAACCACCACCAGACCACCATGGGTGCGTCTGGTTCGTCTTCATAACCACCAACAGGGTGCGTTTTGGTTTTACTAGCACCAAGCGTGCGTTGGATTTAAAAACGACCCAGCAAGGGGTGCGTTGGTTTTGTTCATTAACACGCAGCGGGGCGTTTGTTTGGTTTTGTTCGAACGACCAACAAAGTGCGTTTGGTTTTGTTATAACACCACTAGGGTGTGTTTGTTTTGCGGTGGTGTTAGCCAAGGGGCGTTTGTTTTGTGGTTATTACCAACAGCGGGTGCGTCTTACTCAAGGTTTCAATTATAGTATTATCATGTTTTGAAATTTTCATGGTCAATGCCTCCTAGCAAAGATTAGATTCATCTAGTGTCGGCTTTTGCAAAGAGAGAAGTAGACCGCCTTAAGGAGAAAATAACAATTCTTTAATACACACCTGTACATGTTATCCTTTCTAGGAACTTTAAGCAAAACATGACTTTCATCAGTTAACTTAAAGTCTGGAGACAGAACAACACATTCAGTATCAGTAAAAAGAACACTATTCTTCTTGTCACACATTTGTGAGACACTGAAGAGGTTAAACTTTAGTTCCTTTACAAAATACACATCTTCAAAATCTAATTTACTAGTTCTTATTTTACCCTTTCCCAGTAATTTTCCCTTTCAATTTCTTCATCAAGCTTTAAGATAGGGACTCTGTTTACCTGCCTTGTACCTAGAGCATCCACTGTCTATCACTCTATTATCCTTCAAATCTTGCAGTGGATTGCCTTGCACTTATTGGTAGAAAATTAGTTTCTTTTGGGGTCCCAAGCCATTACTGACTTGAGATCTGCCCTTGTGAATCAATTATAGATTAATCTTTTAAATGACATTTATGCGCCATTATTTCTGGAGTCCATAGTCTAAAACTTTGTGCTTTGGTCTCTAAACCACAACATGCTGAGGCCATTTAACTCAGTTCCTTATTTCCTTAATCAAACACTAAGTTTGCTTTTGGCCTTGCCAGTATTAACCCTTGTTCCTTAAACAGTAATTAAATTTTTTTATTGAAATTACTCTTATTAGTTGCTGGATTATTTTGGTTAAAAGGGCCTCTCTAGCAGTTGATTATGCTATGATTAATAACATTTTTAATGGGTCCTGATTTTATTCATTGCTGTTCTTAGTTGAACAATATTAACTGGTCTAGTAGTATTAAGTAAAATTAGGCCAGACCAAGTTAAGACTGCTCTTGGAACCATGTTCCTTTTTGGACTGGGGTGAGTTAATTTAGAGAGATTATTGTTTGTGCACCCTTTTTAACATTGTCCAAATTAGTTTTTGATTTCTATCCCATTTATCTTTATGTTATTGCATTCATTCTTCAAATGATCAATACTTTCACACACACATAATAAAGCTTTTTTTACTATCAAAATCAACTCTCTAATTTTTGAAGACATCGGTTGGTTCCTGTTTCTATTGTTTCCTCTTGGGAATAGGTGTGTTTTGCCTATTTTTATCACTGATGTTATTCCTAGGAGATTTCTACTTATCTGTTAGGACTTAACGAAGTTTATTCTTAGAAAAAACTAGGTTTATTAACCATCTCAACTGTTTTAACCTTAGGAATATTTTTCATCACTCATCATATACCCAATCCTCAAATTAGGGCTCCATTTTCTTCTTCCTAGCAGGTCTTAGGTTCATTTTAATAGCTTGTCAAATCTATAGAATCACTAAAAAACTCATTCTCTTCCAAAAAAATCATCTAGCTACGGATAAACTAAATCAGGTTTTGGTGGCATAAAATTCCCTGTATAGGGAGGTGGACAAAATCTGATACCCTAATCCTATTTTTATTTATCATTATCTGGCGGTCTAAATGTTTACTTAGGCTTTTTCGATGAATTTTTAAATTTTTGTACTTAGTTTAACCATCTTCTTTTTCTTTTGTAGCCAAACTCTATTCTTTTAAGCCTCTCTGTTATATTCTATATTCTTAAATAGACTTTCACGTTTATAGAGTTATATATCCACTCATCATACACTTATATTTTTCTTAAAGCTAACAGATAGCTTCTACAGGATTCTAAACCAGTTTTCTTACAGAGACAACTTATCCTAGTTGTTCTTAGTCTTTACTAATTGTTCATTTTGTTATTTTAGATCTTTTACACATTCTAAGAAAGATGAACAACAATGAGTCATTATATACCTCAGAGTTTGTACTTGTTGAAGAATAAGCCATAAGAGCAAAATTGGTTGGTCTTTTTTCTGCTTGGTCACATAATAATATACTCCAAAGCAACACCACTAAGACACTAAGGCATTTGAAGTAGTTTCCTCAACTGGCACAGTCCTTTTAGTATGCTCCCTGTTCTTGTTGTCTTGATTCCCGGGTGTCTTGAACTCCCTTGCAAAGTGTCCTCTCTTGTGGCAGTTGAAACACTCCACCTATGGTCATTATTCAAACCTATTCTTTCTTTGTTGGCCATGTCCAACTTCCTTCTAGTATTTTTCAGGAATCTTCTTGCCCTCATAGTCAGCATAGCAATGTTCCATCTCAAGTCCATCTCTTCTAGATCATTAGGATGGATTTATTATAGATCTTCATTATCAAGCTGTGGAGTACTTGGTTGGCTAGCAAAGAAGGAATAAATCACAACATCACTCAAATTTTCAACAGTTTTTGAGTGTTCGCAGCACTGAGTGCCTAGCAGTATTAACACATTGAGCTAGTAGTATTTGCTTTAGTTGCACTGTTAGTGGTGAATAGCTAGACAGAAAGGCTACATTGTGTGAGTTTGTGGTTAAGCTAGATGTCCCTTGACCTTTGATTCATAAGCCTTCAGGTTGTTAAAGAGGTCATCCAAACTTAATGTCTCAATCTCTGGTTTGTTCTTCCACACAATAATATGGATAGTCTATTCTTGTGAAAAACTTCTCAAGAACTTCTGAGAATGTCTTATTGTGCGGATAACATTCACCATGCATCTCCAGTTGACTAATTAGCTTTTGAAGCCTTTCATAGGTTTTCTCAATCACTTATGTGCTGGATGCAGCAAAGTTTTCATATTGCTGTTTCAGAAGATTTTTCTGAGTTTTCTTTGTAGCAGTATTACCTCTAAATCTGTTCTTAATAGCCTGCATCAGTGTCTTAGCATCATTGTATGAGTTGAACTTTAATTGATGCTCATTAGGTAAGGCCATCAACAAAGTGCTTCTTGCCTTCAACTATGCCCTTCTTTGTGCCTTCTCTTCAACACTTGTAGGAGGGATAACAGTCTCCTTACCATCAATAGTTTTTGTTACTATGGGTGCATTTCCATTTTATACGATCTCCCATAGAGTGTATCAATGTACTATAGGTTTAAGATCCATACTCATCTTCAGAGATCTATACTTCACCAGTTGGAGTTGGGTAGCTTGATGATTTGAGTAGTTTGAGAATCCATTACTTCTTGAAAAAGTAGATCTTGTGTGTAGCAAAGTTTCTTCTTATTCAAAGCTTCTCACAAGCTCCTGGTATTGAAATCTACTTACATCAAATTCTTTTGTAAGTAAATCTGCAACATTCTTGTCAGTATGAATCTTGATCATCTGAATAAGCTTCTTCTCATTGGAATCTCTGATAAAGTGATGTCTAATCTCAATGTGCTTTGTTTTTTAGTGAAAAACAGGGTTCTTCACTATGCAGATGGTACTCTCATTATCAATATGAATCTTAGTATGCATAAAGTTTATACCCAAATATGCAATTGATTTGAATCCAAAGCCTTGGACCACAACCAATTGATGCAGCATACATATTCAAGCCACTGTTGTGGATTTAGCAACCACCGGGTTATGCTTTTTGCATTGCCATGAAATCCAATCTACACCCAAGGACATTGACAACAAAATCTATGTTGTGTACTTCCTATCAAGCTTGCTACAAAATATTCACTATCAGTGTATGCTACCAAATCAAAGGTGATTCTTTTGGATACCAAAGGCCCCAATTTAGGATGACCTTTTTAAGTATCTAATAATCCTTTTCTCGGCATGAAGATGTGCAAACTTTTGGGTTACTTGGTTCTTGCACAGGCACACACTGCAAACATAATATCAGGTCTTGAAGAAGTAAGATACATCAATGAAACAATCATTAATCTATATAAATGAACATCTACTTCTTCACCATCTTCATCCTTGAGCAAAGGCTTTTGAGTTTCCAATAGGTGTGCTTGCTGGTCTTGACATCAAATATAAACAAAATTTCTTAAAAAATCACATGTCACATATTGTCTTGACTGATAAATAACTCATCTTCCCCTTATGCTTTACTTGCCAGTCATATGATGAATGTGGAGTTCACCTATTGAAGAAGTAAGATACATCAAATGAACCAATTCATTGATCCTATATAATATGGACTTCCACTTCTCACCAATATTCATCATTGACGACAATGTTTTGAGTTTCCATTGTGTGCTTGATGTCTTGAAATCAGAAAACAAAAATTCTTCAAAATCTCAGTCAAGACTTGTTTGACTGATTAAAAATTCCATCTTCCATTTGTTTACTTGCCGTCCTAGTAGAATGTGTGTTCACCCCCATAGAGCTCATTTGAAAATTCTTATGCATTATCTTCTCAAATTCAGATGCATAAGGACTTCTTTTTGAGCAAAAATGATATCTGATACATACAATTGAACGACAGAATATCACCTTTGTCCCTTTTGATAAATAAAGTTTTGTCTATCTTTACTCTCTGAAACCCCTTGTCCAATATATAAGTTGACACTGGTTTCATACCAAGATTTGAGAGCTTGATGCAGTCATTAAAAGTGCCTTTTCTACTTTGTTTACTCTGTCAGGGGAAGTCTGAATCTTCAAATCATGGTGTTGGACTAACAAGACTCCTCTTCAATCTTACCATAAAGAAAACACTCTTGACATCCATTATGTACACACAAAGTCTTTAAATAAGGCATAGGCTAAGAATAGCCTAATTGCTTCAATTCTGGCAACAGGGGCAAAAACTTCATCATAGTCTATCCCTTCTTCTTGTGTGTACCCTTGAGTAACCAACATTGCTTTGTTCTTTATCACAATACCTCTTTCATCCTTCTTGTTCATGTAAACCGATTTAGTCCCAATAGCCCTTTTGCCATTTGGTAAATCCACCAGATTCTAAACCTTTTGTAAGTTGATGAAAAAGCTCATCTCCATTGCTTCTTATCTGCTTGGTTACTTTAAAGCTTGAATTACCTTTTTGGGTTTCTTATTGTGACAAAAGTAAGCAAACTAGCAATTTTGAAAGTCTTTATGGTTTGTTCTTTGCTGAAACTGAACTAAAAAAACAATGTTCTTCCCAAATTTTTGTCATTCTTATTGTTTGAGGTAGATGAAAGCAAGTCTCAATAATTTGTTTCACTGGAGAACATTTGTGTCTCTTTAGTTGGATTATGACTGACAAGCATAAATGCATCTAAATTGTTCATGTCAGCCTCTTCACCAATGTAACATCTGGTAATTTTTGGAATTTTAAATGACTATTTTATTCTTTGACTTTTTGGGTCTGACTTGACTTTTTGACTTTTGGTCTTTTATTGTCACATAAAAGCGATTACCGCGTAACCGGTAATTTTTCGGAACATATTTAAAGGAGATATATGTTATTCCTAAGCCGACTTATCAAAAACGACCCACTAAATCACGTTTTCACGACCCGGACTCTAAAGCAATTTGATGTAAAACAATATTTAGGACAACTTTTTAGCTTTACCCGAGACTTGGAAACCAGCAGAAAAGGCCTAAAATAGCCTCGCAAAATTTTGATCAGCGCACACAACGCGTACCGACACAAAAGTAATTAAATTTATTTTTAATTATCACTATTTATTTAATAAAAATATTAAATAAAATACTTTAACATTTTATTCAATAGCATTTGTTGATAACGCGAATATTCGGTTTAAAATTCATTTTTATTTTCAGGAAATAGTTTACCTGTATATAACAAAATATAATAATCAATCGTTTTAATTAATTTTATAAAACGTTTACGAAAATTAGTCAAGTAAATACTCATTTTTATTGGAAAAGTGATTCGGAAAACAATGGCGCAAGTTTTGTGACTCGAATCGACCGTTAACTAGTCCAAATGATCCCCGAACCAATATTTTATAAAAGTTTCTCAACAAGTTACACATTTAGTCCCTCACGTAATATAACACTGTCCAACTTTAATTTATAACTTTTATTATATGTATAAAAGTTTTATAATTAATTCATTTTTACAAAATAAAAACACACACACACATATAAACACTCTCCATCTCTCTCTCATTTTTTCCGGCAGCCCGCCACTCCGGCCAACTCCGACCCGGAATAACTTTTTCGGCCAGTTTTCCAGCCAAGTCCAAAATTGCTTCTCACCAACGGATCTACCCGATCCCCTCACCCACGCACCTCCACTGCCACCGTCACCCCTCTGCCACCCCACCGAGACCACCATCATCGTCATCATCGCACCATCTTCATAACACCATCTTCATCATCATCATCACCGCCTCACCACACCATGGTTGCAACAGCCACAACCACCACCAGACCACCATGGGTGCGTCTCCTCCGGCTGCTGTCCCCCCTCTACTACCACCGCCGCACTACCCACCACCACATAAGGTCCGTTCGGTGTGGGTTTATCAATAAAGGGTGTGTTCGGTTCGAGTATGTCACAAAGGGTGCGTCGGGTTTGATCATAATCACCACAAGGGTGCGTGGAGTATGTCTCGAAACCACAAGGGTGGGTTCGGTTTGGGTTTAGCAGCTGCACCACAAGGATAGGGTGCATTTGGTTTCTTTATTCACCATCGTAGGTGCGTTGGTTGTCGTAAACCGCACCGAGGGTGCGTTTGGTTTTTTATTTCGCAGCCAAGGGCTGCGTTTGGTTGTTACAACACCCAAAGGGGTGTGTTTTGGTTCTTGCACCGACCAGGGTGCGTTTGGTTTATGTAAACCCAACAAAGGGTGCGTTTGGTCGACTGCCACCACCACAAGGGTGCGTTTGGCAGTCACCACCACCATAGAGGTGCGTTTGGTTGACTGAAATACCAATTAGGGTGCATTTGGTACAGATTATGGTGCGTTTGGCTTGTTAGAAAACAACTAAGTGTGTGTTTGGTTATGCAGATTGGCACATAAGGTGTGTTTGGTTTGGCAGATTTGCCAAACGGGGGTGTTTGGTATAGCAGAAACATGCAAGGAGCGTGTTTGATTTGACAGATTTGAAATAAAAGGGCGTTTGGTTGGGCAGATTTGCACCAAGGGGTGCGTTTGGGTTAACATAAGAACCAAGGGGTGCGTTTGGGTTTAGAGAAGACAACAAAGGGGTTCGTTTGGTTGATTTAGCAGAAATAGGTGCGTTTGGGTGAGCAGATTTATCGTAAGGGTGTGTTTGGGTTATATAAATTGATAAGTAAATATATCATAAGATTTATAAATATAAAACCGGTTGGTGGTTTAAATGGTTAAATAAATGTAATAATTATTACTTTGCTTAGTTTATATAAAAATATATATTTGAAACACGTGGATTGTTTGAAAAGTCGAAAAACTTTAGATTTGATAAATATGGGAAACGATATATAAACGGAAGTGTCATGGCAAAATTTATATAAACTTTTATATTTAGTAATGTTTTACTAAGGCTTCTATTATTTTGGAAACCGATAAAAGTTATATTTTAAAAATATAGTAATTTGTATTATACAATAACCGGATAAACGAACGAAAACTATACTTTTACAATGAGATAACTATATTAGACACGACCCGTCGAGGAAACGAAATATAAATTTATAAAATATTATTTTATATTTTATAATTCCAGCTAGAAGATAACATCATAATTGTTGTAGAAGCTTTACAAACATCGTTTGTTTAAACTATAACTTTAAGACGTGTGTCCACTTTTATGCAAGGACTTCTTATTAATTAAATTGGTGTCGAAATATTTTGTTTAAATTATTTTCTCACGCTCCTTATATAATACCTGCAAAGTATTATATACTTCACATTAATCTTTGGATTGCTAGTCTTTGTTATATGATTCACGGTACGAGTTATATAATGGTTTATTTTTCATATGTAATATATAAAGAATGTATTACATACTTTGCGTTCACTTTTCAATTTATTTATTTAACCAGCCACCAAACTATTACAACTTTAAATCTAAATCTTTATCAACGTGTCGCGTTGATGTAACCATTCATTGAGAAATCCAAATACATTATCCTAGGCTAGTGGGACTTAGCCATTAAGATTAGTTGCAACTTCTTGATCGAGCCGCTTCGTCTTCCGTTTGTGTTGTGCATATTAGATGCCTATCTGCCAATCGTTCTTCATCATCAATGTGAGTTCATAACCTCGCTTTTCAATCTTTTGAATGTTTTATAAACCCGCGAGGGGGATACATGCTTGTTTACAACTCTTTTACTTACTCGGTTATCTTATAATAATGTGATTGCTTTTAAAGGATATTATGAGTTTATAGCCCCATGTTTTACTTGTTTTACATATATTTTTGGGGTGAGAACATGCTTGTTTGCAAATGCATTTACATGGTTGATTACAAATTGATTTACATACTCATTTACATAGCTCGCTATGGGATACATTACTTGACTTCATTTTTGGTCGCAAATACATACTTTATTTTTGAAATGATTACGGAATAGCTTAAGCGGATTGAACTGATAACTACATATTCATTACTGCCCGGTGGTCCTTGGAGCGGACACCTGTGAGGGGTATATATTCATTACGGCCTGGTGGTCCTTAGAGGGGACACCTGTGAGGGGTACATATTCATTACTACTCGGTGGTCCTTGGAGGGGACACCTGCGAGGGGTACATATTCATTTCTGTCCGGGTGTTCTTGGAGGGGACACCTGTGATAGGTACATATTATTTTCATTACTGCCCGGGTTTTCTTGTAGGGGACACCTACGATGGGCATAGTGCATTGGTTTCAAGAACTTAGAGTAATCGTAATCACTTTTTGGGCAATACATACTTGGAACATTTCGTGATAGTTTTAATTATCATGCCTACTTTGAACAATTGCGGTCCAACTTTCATACGTACAATTTTGGGACTTTTATAAAGGTTGAAATG
>BQNB010035039.1:3285-51161 GCA_026074375.1 Tanacetum coccineum
TGTGTGGTTTTTTTGGTTTTGATTTACCCATGTAAACTCATACGTGGCTAAATGAGCAGATTGTAAAATAAGGGGGTATTTATTTCTGCTTATATAGACGGCTTACGGCTTATTAGTTTAAAATTAAGCTATAAAAAGTAAGCTTACGAAACATAAGTTAAAACAAATGCGACTCGCGGTTCGGCGTTACAGCCTGTTAGGTTTGCAGCCCTTCAAACGTTGCACTTTGTTTCTATACAGAGGCTATGATGAATCTAAACAGGTTAGACCGTGATCGTTCACATCTTGGCATGACAAACTACTAGATTTGCAGCCATGGTGTATGTGTCCGGTTTTTTAATACTCAACCTGCCTGAGCCTCATCCGTGTATCTTTAAAAGGAGTCAATGTTATGACCCTTTTTTGACGAGGCAGCAGACGGGTGCTTTTAGGTTTTTGTTTCCTGCTTCTGGAGGCGCATGTGTTTAAATTCACGTGCAGGTGTTTACCGTTCTTTCAGGTGCACTTTGTTTCTATAAAGAGGTTATGATGAATCTAAACAGGTTAGACCGTGATCGTTCGCATCTTGGCATGGCAAACTACTGGATTTGCAGCCATGGCGTATGTGTCAGTCTTTTTAATACTCAACCTGCCTGAGCCTCATCCGTGAATCTTTAAAAGGAGTCAATGTTATGACCCTTTTTTTGACGAGGCAGCAGACGGGTGCTTTCAGGTTTTTGTTGCCTGCTTCTACAGGCGTGTATGTTTAAATTCACATACATGTGTTTACCTTTCTTTCATATACTTTATACCTATGTGATATATCACATTGCATTGTGGCGGGGCGAGCTTCCTAAGCTCGCATCCATGCGAATATCCATACCCCTAGAACTTTGGTTGCTTATAATATTGGAATGTGCTTAATGTGCTTTCAATCGGTTTTTATGAGATGCGATTGATGCTGATATCATTCTTAACACTTCTAACGAGTGTTTGGTATAAGATGTATCATCGGTTATTGTTAACATCAGCATCTGTCACCACTGTGATTATCATGCTTTCAATCAGCTTTTATGAGACGAGAATGTTGGCATATTATTTTCTTATTGCGCTTTCAATCAATTCATGTGTGATTTAAATGGTGGTGATATTAGTTGTGAGAGGCTGTGATGAGTATGCAAGGCTTCGACGAAACTGAGATTATCCGCATCTTGGCGGGGCAACTCAGTACAGTTGCAGCCATGGTGGACTTTTCCTCTTTCGTTGATTTTTAGCCTATCTGAGCCTCATGTACAACGATTTTCACACTTTACGTTGACCTTTGAGTTTTTGACAGTGAGTTTAGTTTTGTGGAAATAAGCTTAACACTTCTAACGAGTGTTTGGTATAAGATGTATCACCCATTATTTTTAAAATTCTATTTGTTTTCCTGCTTCTTGACACAAATTTTACTCTGTGCAAAGACAACGTTTGCAAAAAACTCGGCTTACAACACTTTTTACTGACAAAACATCAGCAGGTGTAACCCACATGACAGGGAAGAATTTTCTTTAAACATTCACAAATTTGTATGTTTGGTCATATCGGTTATCGGAGTCTTGCTAATAAAATCTCTTTGTGCGCAAAAAGCTCACAATAAGGTTTGCAAGGTTCGAAAAATGTCAAAGACTTATAGGGAAATAGCATCTAGAATTATAAACAAAAAATGTCAAAGACTTTGTGCGCAAAAAGCTCACAATAAGGTCTGCATGGTGATCTTATCAATCTCCATGATTGGTTTCAATCTTTTAAAGCAATAACTCTTCAGAAAACTGTTAAAGAAATGCAGAGGATGAAGGTTTCACCGTCGCCTAAGAAAAGAAAGATGACCGCTGAACCTCAGAATATAACAGAAGCTTCAGTTCAAGCACGGTTTTGTAGGGCAGTAACGGAGCTCCAGATTACAGGACTGCTTCGGATGCCTAGCAAGAGGCGTCCTGATTTTGTGCAGAGGGTGACCTTTATGTATTGATAACGTAAAATCCCGCGCTAAGCAGCGGAGCGCGGCTAAAAACCTTGTTTTTAATCAAAGTGTAGCAATGTTTAACTTCAAGTCAATAATAGACTAAACGTGCAAGATGCCAAATAGTTGATGGAGGTATTTTAATAAGTTTTGTGTACGGAAAATATGAAAAGTGGACATTAGATTATATCCAATGTTTTGAGATCCGATGACTCGATTGAGTCGATTAAAGACTCGATTTTCAAAACATTGATTATATCATTACCGTATGTTGTTTTTAATGCCAATGAGAGTTGCAAAGATGTTGTAGGAACGTTAAACTCGAACAACACACATAACAACTTTTTTGTTAAGTGTATTAGTTTTGACGACGTATTAGTTTTGATGACAAATATTTTGTGTTTTTAACAGTTGAATTGGCTATATTTTTATTTACTTATTTATTCATGAAGCTCGTTAAATATTTTTTTTCTTCAAATTATTAAGTATTAAAGTTGTCATTATCAAATTTGGTACATGAGGTACTAGTTATAAACTACCAAGGGGGCGCTTGGTTCAAAAAAAGGAATGACAATAGCAAAGATAATAAGAATACTTAAATAAGGAATACTAATGGAGATGACAATGATTATTGATCCTTACTATTGGGTTTTGCTAGATTCATATAAGAAATACACACTCTACATACATATTAAGTAAAACTTTGTTTATCTGGAAACGCAAAATTGCAATCATTTGTACTAACCTTTTTTACTTTAACATAGAAACAATAAATATCTGCTATTTACTACTAAAATTCATTGCAACTTGAATTTTAAACATTTATATATTCATTAAATATCTTGTAACTTGTGAATTTTAAAACATTATATAATAAATTCTTGTGAACTTAATGAAAAACTATAAAAAAATTTATGCTATGAAATATGTATACATACATAAAGTAAAAATAATTTGATGTGTTACTTGAACAGTATCACGACATATAAATATTTTGATTTTTGAATATAAATTGTGGTAAATAACATGATGTGAATCGCACTTCTAAGAAAAGGAAAAGGAAGGTAAACTTGGTGACATGGAAATGGAACGATATATTGAAACTGAAAGTTTAGATGGAAAAAGCATTTTCGATTGCGATGATTGTGCTAGCTCTTAATGATATTATTTATGAAGATACGGAATTGATATATAATGCATGCATTACTTACTCTTAAAAAATTTAGTTTAATTTGCATCTTAAGGATTCGCTATTTCTCATTATTATGTAGGAAACGGGGGTGGATCGACTATTTGTCAATGGTCAATATCAAAGACAAAGAAGAAAGAAATCAAATTTCCGTGTTTAGTTGCTGAAACAAAATTTATTGTTTGATTGATGAAGATGATAAAGAGGAAGATGATATCTTTTGTAAATCTTTAGTCGTTTTCTTGATGTTTTATTTGCTTTCTCTATATTCATGTGCTTTTGTTTTGGGTTCTTCTTGGTATTTTTTTTCAATTCAATCATATGTTGAATTATGGTATTAGTGCCTTAGTGGTTAAATTGATTATGGAATTTGTGTTTCAGTGAATAAATGTTTGGTTTTTTAGAGTATTTGTTTATAAAATACACACTCACAACAAGTTTTTCAATATTGTTTTTAAATTATTAAATCGTTATACCCGAGTAACGCACCTTATTTATTCATGAAGCTCGTTCAATATTTTTTTTCTTCGAATTATTAAGTATTTGATTTAAAGTTGTCATTATCAAATTTCGTACATGAGGTACAAGTTATAATTGTACTACTAAATCATTTTTTAAATAACATGAACATAATTTGTAATGGAAAATGCTTTTTCCATCCAAACTTTCAAATAATAATCGAACAAACCGAAAACTAAAATCGAACCGAAAAAAAAACCCGAACCGAATATGTCAAGACTGAACCGAGCCGAACTAAATATTCGGTTTCGGTTCATTTTTGGCTTTGACAATCTAAACGGTTATTGTTAAAACTATTTTCCAGTATAAATATGAACATTTTTTAAGCTTGAAAGTTATTTTGGTGCTAAAAATTAATATAAATAAACGAATAAATAATTAAAATTATGTAATTCGAGTTATTCGGTTTGTTTTTCGGTTATGGGGGTTCAGTTATTTGATTCGTTTTATCTTATTTGAATTCGGTTCTGTTCAATTTTTTGTTTTACCTAAAAAAATAACCCAACTAATCGAACCGAATAAACCGAACAACCCGATAACCAAACCGATGAAATCCTACCTCTAATTCCGGGTATTGTTTGGTGGGTTTGAACTTTGAAATACATAATTTGGGCTTGGGCTTGGAATAAGTTCTCTCACTGGGCCGTTAGCCTAAATTGGTACCTAGTTTATAAATATAAGCCACAGACTGCCAATCACAGAATCGATTTAAAAAAAACCTTTTCCCCCTTTTCTAAAACCCTAACCCTAGAAACCCTAAAACTATTCAATCAATCAAATCTGCATAAAAAAATGTCGATGTCGAAGAGCAGCAAGATGCTGCAGTACATCAACTATCGCATGCGTGTGACTATTCAAGACGGGCGTCAATTGGTTGGCAAATTCATGGCGTTTGACCGTCACATGAACCTTGTCATCGGCGACTGCGAGGAGTTTCGCAAACTCCCTCCCGCGAAAGGCGCGAAGAAAGGCGAGGAGCGCGAAGACCGCAGGACGTTGGGATTAGTGTTGTTGCGTGGTGAGGAAGTGATTTCCATGACTGTTGAAGGCCCTCCTCCTCCTGATGAGAATCGAGCTAAAGCGGCTGGTGCGGGGGGTCCGTTGAGTGGACCGGGGTTGGGTCGTGCTGCTGGGAGGGGTATTCCGAGTGCTCCGTTGGTTGCTCAAGCGCAGCCGGGGTTGTCGGGACCGGTTCGGGGTGTTGGTGGGCCTGCTCCTGGTATGATGCAGCCTCAGATTTCGAGGCCTCCGGTGATGGGTGCTCCTCCTATGGGTTACGCGCCTCCGGTTGTTAGGCCGGGACAGATGGGTTTTCCAGGTCAGATGCCGCGTGGTCCTCCACCGCAGTTTCAGAGGCCTCCAATGGGTGGACCTCCCGGACCTCCTGGGCCGGGACAGTTTCAGGTGCCTCCCGGACAAGGGCAGTATGGACAGAGGATGCCTGGACCGCCTCCTCAGATGATGAGAGGTCCACCACCTGCTGGCGGTGGTCCTCCTAGGATGCCGGGTCCACCTCCGGTTGGGGCGAGACCTGGGATGCCGCCTCCGGGTGTGTTTGGTCCTCCTAGGCCTGGTATGCCTCCACCGCAAAACAATCAGCAACAACAGCAGTAGGAGTGTCTGGTATGTTTCGACTTGTTCTACTTTTGTTTCGTTAATTGTTTTTGTTATATTTATTGATTTCTTTATAGCGGTTAACTTAGGAAGTGGCATTGGAATCGTGTCTGTTTTTAACTGTTATCTGTGATGATTTTTGGTTGTGACGTTTAGACATTTAGACGTTTAGACATTTAGTTGATTTTTGGTACTGAGATAACTTTTTTATGTTTGAAACCACTGTTTTTTTGGTGCTAAATAACCTAAGGAAATTGTGTTGCTATTTGATTGTTGAATGTGCTATGACGGATTTAGTAGGCTTGACAAGCTGTTGCTTATTGCTATGAGGTTATGCTAGATATGTAAATTATTCTAGCTTGTGCTAGATAGAAGTATATCACACGGTCTAGGAATTTAGTAGGTTGAAATATGTTAAGTTTATCACACGGTCTATATGAAACAAGTCTATATGGTTATGGGGAAAAAAGTTATTTCATGGTTTGCATAATGTAGCATAGACATTGCATATGAGTTACGATGTTATAGCTAATGTAATAAGCCAAGGCTTTGCAGTTTAGGAGCTTTAGGAATTGAATATGATCCTTAACGTGAATTTGAGTTCATGACCATCAAACGATACCTTAAAGTGTGAATAATAAAAAAATAAGTGTGCCATATTCAGATTATTTATGTAACTAATAAAAAAATACCATAAAAGACTATCTTGTAAAACTGGGCTAAAAGTCTAGCAATTCAGATCAGAAGAACCTTGTTGCAACAACTATGGAACTACTTATCAGAAGGTGATTCTCTGACCTCTAAATAACCAGGAGTAGAACCTCTCTTGCCAAACATTAAAATTTTGTTTTTTTTTCCCAAAACTTAAGACAACCATTTCCAAATGTGTATTAAAACAGAGCCTAAAGATTTTGTTGAAGGAAATATTATCAAGAAAACAATGAACTTACAATGATTTACTCATGGCCCTTCTTGTATCCTCGTCAGCGTCCGAATATATGTCACGGAAGAATTTGTTGAGAGCTGCATCACCATCAAGCTTTTCATCTTTTTCCTGAAGACACAAAAATTTCAATTAGCTACAAGCTTAAACCAAGATCAAGTCTATAATAATATATAGCTATCACTAGATGAAATGATTTACCTCCTTTTCTCAAGTTTATCCCAATCTTTTGTTGGTTTTGAGGATGGGTACGAATGCCTTTGAGTACCTGTATGTATTGGAGTGCATGCAATTATTAGCACCTTAATATAACTTCAACCCACCGGACCATACATATCTAATTAAAACACGTATCCCATTTGTCCCAATATGAATGCAACATTCTCTTCTTCAGGCTAAGTTCCATTTGAGTGATGATCTCAATACATAATACTAATAGCATTGGCTTTTGTCATGGTTACTCTATATTTTTATTACTGAAAGGGGATTATAAGTTTCTTACCAATATACCAAGACTAATAAACTAGAAAAAAGAGCAAGTTAACAGAAACATTTATTTTGCAAAACCAGAGACTCAAATAGTTAAATTGCTTAGGTGCTATGAGTTAATGCTTATATACTCAATTTTAAATTTTTTAGGCAACAAACATTTATACACAAAATAAGCAAAAATTGCAGTCCCAAAACCAAAGAATTTAAACATAATTATGCAACTTTAATATTGATCAATCGATTTGATTACACCAAAATCATGAACGAATCATACACAAGACAATATCCCCGTCATAGTTATAAAATATTGCACCGTAAGCTATAAACATATGTTACAGGAATAATATGCAGCAGTTTTTCTCTTAACCCAGTAACAAAAAGTTCGAGTTTTTTCTGTGAAGTTCTTAGATCAATTTTTGAACGTCTCTGAACTTAACAATCTTGCTTCTTTTCGTTTATTGCTCGAACCTCCTGTAGCTCCACTAGGCATCAAAATTTTAAGATTTATGTTATCGTCATCTATAAATTAATTAGTTATATTAGTAATGTAAAACTTTCACAGATGTAGTTCCTTTAGAAGTAATGTACATGTTCTTTATGCTTGAATTTTACAGGTGATCTATATGCATCTTCAGTCGATCATTCATTTTGTGGCTTATGCTCTTCCCCCATATACATACATTCATATGTGACATGATTATAGACTGCCTTAAACAGTTTGATTATACATTCATATGTAGTCTTATCAAGTTAATAATTATGCACGCAACACTTATCTAAGTATAAAGTACCACCATGTAATTTTACCCATGAAACAAGAGATCGATTGGATATGGGTTGTTTAAGTTTGATAAGTGAACCCTAGTTTCATATCGTTATCAGATTGTTTCAGTCGGTTAAAAACTATTCATAACAGTACAACACACTACTTCACAGAGACACAAAGTTTGTCTTATAATTTACATCGTCACTTGGCGTTTGTAACTGAAAGACCAAGATGTGAACATGTAAAAAAATCTGAGCTATGAAAACTACAGAAAGTGATAGCTAACATCTGTTGATATGATTGCTGGTTTTTTTCTAAGTTTATGCAAAGCATCCTTATCACTAAATGTGTAAACTGTCAAATAATCCATCTGGCGCAAGAACTAATACCGAACTATTTTTGATGAGTTTATTCAGTTTTTCTATGGGAATTAGTTCATTAAGAATCTGTATTTTTTATTATTTAGTAATAGATTAGATATTTCCAGGTCATTTATTTTTTTACTGTATATCTGATAAAAAGGGAATTAAATTGATGCAGTTATGAGGGGTATTTATTTGGGTTTAACTTAGCTGGTTTAAATCTACTAGGATTGTTGCCTCTATATTGTTTGTATTAGGGCTGAGCAAAACCAACCGAAAACCGAACCGACAAACCGAGCCGAGCCAAACCGACCGAAACCGAACCGACCATTTTCGGTTCGGTTTTCGGTTTTGTATATTTATAGTTTTCGGTTTCGGTTTTGTCGGTTCGGTTCGGGTTAAAACCAAGAAAAATACGCCTAAAATTATCTATTCGGTTCGGTTTTTGTCGGTTCAGTTCGGTTTTCGGTTTTTCTCGGTAAACTTCGGTTCGGTTTCGGTTCATGTTTTTCCTCAAACTCGGTTTTCGGTTCGGTTCGGTTTTTGTCGGTTCGATTCGGTTTTGAACCAATGCTCTGTATGTACACTGTTAGTTTATCTTGCCAATATTCTTATTAGTAAAACAACTTGTCACTGATCTTATACACTTGTTTTCTGTGCCAGGTGGTTTCAAAGTCTAGTATTACTGTTAAAGATGTGCTGCTGGAATTCCAAGCTTATTATCTGCGGTGAACATCGTACCTTGAAATTTCAAGTAGGGTTTGTATTAGTGAAGTATTCTCGTCAGACTTTATTTTGTTATGTTGGCTTTAGCACATATTGTGACTGTTAAGTATCATTTTGCAGAAGAGTTCAAACCTGAATATAACTGCTGGCGTCTTGTGTGATCTTTATGGCTATAAGTATATTTTCTGTTTCCCTTAATCTCTCTCATAGTAACATGCTTTGAATTTTTAATGGCTTGCATTGGCAAACGGATTAGGTTGTGATCAGAATGGTTACAAGTTCTTACAGACATGGTATTTCATCTCTCTCAATGCTAGTAGAGTATCTCTTTTGATACTTTTTTTTATATTGTTGTATGTATTCACCATGATGGCGAGTGGACAAAGTTTTCTTGTGGGACTGAATCCCGTTTGGCTTATGCATGGAACAACAAGATTTAGATTTTTCGACCGGGTGGATTTGGCTTAAAAGAATTTCAACATTTTGAACACAGGGACATGTGAAATATAGTTATTAAATCAAATTTCAATGGATAGTTCAGTCAGGCAAAACTGTGAACGCAAGATTAAGTCTTGTTGAGCAAGTTGTATATGCAGTTACTGCATTGAAAAAGGTATTCACATTTTTTGTGATCAAGGTTTCCACAGGGTACACATCTTTATAAAGCTTGGATATATGTAAATGAGTTTTCGGATATTGACCATTAGGTGCAAGGTTCTTTGTGCCGGATTCTACCTAATAGCCATGTTCATCCCTCATATATGTCTGCTGCTTTTGGTGCTTTCTTGCTCTAATTAGCTGTCTGTGCCTCCACTTGGCACATTTGTAACTTTGTGAGTGTCAACAAAATTTTCTACTAAATCTTAAACTGATTAATACACCAATCTGAATTAGAAGTCTAATACAAGACGCGCCAAACCTGATGGTGTACAAATCAAGTCACTTAAGAGAATCACACATCACATCTTATTACAACTCATCAAGAATGAGAAGAGCTTGTAATCCTCTATCATAGCCTCTCCCCTTATAAATGATAATAGGTCCATTCTTATCGAATAAGTCATGATCTGGTTGGGTATAAATGGTTCAACTTTTCAAACTCTGTCGTTTTCGCTTTTAGTTATGCATGTGACCACAATTTTAATTTAGGATGGTATCAACTGCCGTTAGATATTTGATTTCTATTGTTGAAAGAATTATATTGATCAATCCTGTTTAAATATCATATTCGGAGGATAAGTAACAAGAACATGGTTAATTAGAGTGTCTAGTCATTGTTAGTTACTCGGTATGTGTTTAAGGGTTTGTTTGGCACAAAGCATTTAAAAGTGGTGAGTGGTGAGCGTTGTGATCTTTCGTGCTCGTTTGGCTAGCAGCATATAACTTTAGCTATTTTTTTTAATGAAGCAGCATTTAGGAGCGTTGAACATTTAAAAGTCGTTTTACACATTATGATTACACGTACAACTACGTTACCAAACGTGTTTATAGTAAAACACAACTACGACTCGCCAATAGCTATTGCTGTTGTTTTTGCCATAACACACTCGATGAAAATGCAGTAGCTTTTAGTTATAGCTTTCTCAATAGAAGGTTAATAAAAGAACTCATTAAACACGCATGTATATACAAAATATTACTTTCATATACCTCTTTACTTTATGATAAAATTTCATATATTTGACTAGTCAAAAGTTACCATAAAAACAAAAAATAATCAAACAATTACGTCATTGCGTATGAATAGAATGTATCTTGCGTAATCCTTTTGGTGATCATATTTCTTATTGTCTTCCTTTGACAAATAATAGGTCCATTCTAATCGGATGATTGATGATCCAGTATGGTAATAACCATTCATTTTTTTATTAAAAACAAAACTTGTTCATATCATATCAAGTGTCACATTAAATATGGAAAGTTCTTGACCACTTCATAAAACGAAAATATCAACGTCCATTTAGTATATTTTGTTCAAATGATATGTTTGAGTCAATGAAATACGTAAGAATGAAAGCAAACATTGTACCTTGGTGGCGTGTGAAAACTAAAATAACATACAAATTACTTTGTAAAAGATGGCGACTAATTTTGCTAAAAAAAATTGGTGACTAACAATTAAAAACTTAAAAAGTTAAAGAGGCCTAATACGAAAAAGGTATGTGAATCTGAAAGTTTTCCGTGACTCAAGATATTAAGCACATACTGCTTTGCTATAGCTAGATAAGTGGGAGCCCATATAATATCTTGGTTTCCCACTAATTTCTTGTAAATACTATGAATTTTTAATAAAAGTTTTGATAATAATAATAAAAAATTTTGATTGCTTAATTATAAAATGTGAATTACAATGTAATTGGAATTTTTTCGTTCATATTTCTATGTAATATGAATTACCAACATTTCTGCCAACCAAACAGGATTGGAATGTAATTCAGATTATAATTACACCGGACTACATTCAATTACGACAAACCAAACATCCCTTAAGTGCATATGTACACATGTATTTATATTATTGTACATGTACGACAATGTAAAGATTTTGAGAATATCTTTTATTTTTCGAGTCAATTTAGAAAAGTTCAATTTGATATAAATCAAATTGAATTAAAAAATGAGACCGATCTAGTCACATACCATCTAAAAAGGGTGATGATTTGCACACATCTACACGCAATCAAAACACAATGTAAATAATGTAAGTTTTCAAATAAGAAATATTATAAAAATCAAATCTCATCTAAAAAAAGAGCAAATAACTTATACTCAATTTCAATTTAATATACTAATATTTTTTTTCTCAATTTAATGTACCCAACTTTTTTGTTGTTGCAAATGAAGACAATTAGGAGGTTACCAGGTCACCATCAAGTTACCTTCTTCTCCAACATGATTTTCCAGCTGGCGACATCCACCACTACCTCATTCGGCAAGCCACAACCACCACCATTTTCGACCGTTTTGACCGATTTCGCCGATTTCAACCGTTTTCGATCGGTTTCGACCGTTTTCAAACGATTTACTCTAAGGCACTTTAAAAATGGACAATGAAGATTGGCAAACGATCCTAACAACGGACTTAAGAAGATTGAGTTTGCTCCGATTGAAAGGAGTTTTCATCTTCCATCAAGAAAGAGCGAGATTAACACCTGACCACCACTTCTTTCCAAGCTTGTTTTCATGACATATTTCCCGCCAACTTCGTACCCAAATAAGTTGAATGGAGTCTTAAAGGACAAGACACCCAAGTTTAGAACCGCGTTTTTACCACTCCCATCTTCAACTTTAACACCTATAATCTTACTCCTTAACAACATGATAATAGTAAGACCAAAGCCTAGAAAAAACAATCCAAATCTCGAACTAACGAATCGATATTAGCCCACTCCATTGGGCAAGAAAGATTGCATCATCCGCCATAAAACAAATGAGACAAATTCACCCGATTGGAAGTAATTAATTTTGATCCCCGTAAAAAACTCGCAACAACCACACGTTGAAAAGAAAATATGCAGGCTCTCCATAATAAGAAGAATAAAAAAAGTTGATAAAGATCACCTGATAAGACCTCTAAAAAATTGAAATTCCTGCCTTAGGACTACCGTTAACAGAATGAAACCCCCTAGATGATCTAAGACAACATTGAATCTAAGTCCTCCAACTTTCACCTGAAACCCAAATTTATTATAACACATCATCCCGAAATCCCACGGACCGAAAGTCAAAAGTGTTTCCTCAAAATCAACTATGACAAATAAAGCGTTTTTTTTTCTTCCTACGACACCATTGAAGAACCTCATCAAGAATAAATGGACCGTCTAGGATTTGTCTGTCCGCCACAAAAGCTGATTGAACCTCATTGACAAGATCACCAAGCACACCAACTAATCGGTTCGCCAAGATTTTAGCAATAATCTTAGTTGATAAGCTCCCGATCAAACTTATAGGACGAAAATCCTTAACCATGTTGGCATCAAGGATTTTAGGAATCAAACAATAAAGTTCGAGTTACATCCATTCGGAATTTCACCATACATGAAGAAATAGTCAACAGCCTCGAACACGTCCTTCTCAATCACAGGCCAAAAACTACGGTAAAAACTAAATGAAAAACCATCCGGACCCGAAGGACTTATCAACGCCGCAATCCTACACAACCCTTTTAACCTCCTCTTTAGAAATCATGCGTTCCATATCCTCTTTCGGATCAATCGATAGGGAGACAGGAAAAGGGGTATCAATACACGCTCGATTCACTGATGGTTTATCGAACCTACCCCGAAAATGTTCAAAGAATTCACGCTTCACCTGAACCTTTCATGACAACCGGAAATGGAAAGGAAAGGAGTGAACCTCACTTCCGCATTCACCATAAAACCTCTAATAATATATTGATTGCGCTTCTTGTTTAGCATACCATGAAAAAACTTCACATTTTCATCTTCCTCGATTGCCCATTTAATCTTGGCTTTTTGAGCGATTTTCGAAGCTTGAATATTATTTACCTGATGAATCTTGTTGAGAATCTCCGTACGTTTATGGACCACCTCATTCGAGCAATCTCCCTTATCAATAACCTCATCACAAGACCGCAACTCCATCTTTAAGGAAATAGTATCACACCTGGCGAATTCGACCTATGAATAGAGAGCCAGCTCCGAATATGGTCTTTAAGAAATTTAAGTTTACCCATAAAGTTTCGGATGACATTTTTCTTGTTAACAGGAGCCACGTTCCAAGAATCCCTAACCAACTTGTCAAAACCATCAACTTCCAGCCAGTAACGATAGAATCGAAAAGGAATAGTACCGTAAACAAACAGACTTCCACGTATAAAATAGGACGAAGGTCTGAAATAAAACCGCTCAAGTAATAGCAGTGATATTAGGATACATGCTCAACAAATTTCAGTGTAAACAAAAAAACGAATCACTTTTTACTCATTTAAAAAGCATATATGAGACACCAAGGTATAAGCATTCCTCCTAAAGGGACTTTCATCAAGACCCGCGATGTATATGAATTGAATTAAAAAATCTCAGGCGTCGGAGCATTAAAATTTCGAACCATTCTGTCCGATTTAATCTCACCTCACTAAAGACGCACCATCATAACAAGTTTATCAACCCATTGATTCGACACATGAGCCAAATAATCCCATAACATACGCTTTTCTTTAGCCTCTTGAGGCGCATATACAACCACTATCATAAGATCAATCCCTGATTTCAACCACACACCTCGAACAATGACAAAATAGTCCGATCTCGTAAAGCTACTCCTCCGAAAAGAATTAGGATCCCAAATGCACAAGATCCCTCCTGAGTTACCAACGGAATCACTATGCACATAATCAAAATTAGAATTACCCCAGCAAGACCTCACATTACTTAGATCAATAGACCACATCTTAGTTTCTTGAAGACCTATAAAATTCACTTTATTTTTATCACACAACTCCTTTACCCAATCTTTTTTGGCCTTTTGGGCGAGGCCTTGAACGTTCAAAGACATAAAATTTTCATCACGATTTAACCCAAATTTACTCTTGGGATTCAATGATCTCAGTGATATCCTTGATGCACCCATCCATGTTATAACCCATAGTTTGGCCCACCTTCACAACTTCCTCCATAAGATTTAAAATAGAACCCCCCGTTCGCGGCAGAACAGAGTACTTAGAGTGACCCGAACGCTTTGATTCTGAATTTTTGTTTACCGACTCAGAATTATCCTTACCATCTTCAAGGTTAACAAACGAATTGTCATCTCTCTCATTTTCTCCGTAGTCCTTCATGTCAAGATTAACAGTATTACCTTCATTCAAACCCTCCTCCGGAGTGAAACCCGGCGGATGAGACAAACTATGATCTTCTTCAGTAACCTTTCGTGCCAATTCGATATTTTCTTTGTTCAATAAAGGGTATAAACCAAAAGGATCTTCCGAGTGTTTGTCCTTCTGATCATCAGGTTGATCAAACAGTGTTTCAAGCACCTCCTCCACGTCACTCTCATCAATGCCATTATTTGCCTCGAGATCATTAATTCTGCCATCATTGTTATCCTCCACTGATAATTCGTCTTCCTCCTCCTCTTCGGAAAATTCAGGAGTCCACCCTAGAACTTCACTTGCGCGCACCCAATAAACCTTACCCCGAAAAACAATTTTGAAGCTCTCGTGAATGTGCTCACAAACCTTAGAAAGAATGCAAATTCTTTTGGAATGAAGATTCGACTCATCATAATCATCAACATCCAATAACTCACCCCATTTAGCAGCAATACGTTTGAAAGTAGGACCCGACCAGAATTTAAACGGAACACCGTCCAATTCCACCCAAACCAATCTACCTTCAGGAACAAACTCGGCGTAAGCTTGTTTAATGACCGAAAACCAAGAGCCCACACCAACATTACCCCTAAATGAATCTTTAGCCTTCGCAGTCTCGAATTCGAGTAATACCCAAAGTTCTCCCAAATAGCTAATCTTAACCACATCAAAACCTTCATTACAAAGCGCCTTCTTAAGATTGACTAAAGATGCCATCTCTTATTGACTCTACCCATCAACGACATAGTGAGATCCTTCGCATTCAAACAATATCTTCAAGGACAATCGCAGGAGGAGATTCCTTATCTATTGGCATTCGGCTAGTCTTCACCACAGACACAAATGATTTACCAATAACTGTATTTTCCACATTCTTATGAGACCCATCAAACTTCCTTTTATTCGATTCATTCTTAGTCTTATCCACGTTAACACTTTCCTTCATGAACTCTCTTTTGAATCTTGCAACATTAGCATGGAATTTCGATCGACCCACCCAAATCGTACATAAGTTATTTACCAATCTCTCCACATTAAAGACATTGATAAATCGAACAAATCCAAAACGCTTACCATCTTTTTGACCTCTTTGTTGAAGTAAACAATCGACCAGTGACCATATTGCATAAATGATGAAAAATCCTTAGCAGAGAAGGAGTCCGGGAAATTTGTAACAAAAATCGAAGTCGAAATCTTTGACACGTCATCTTCTTTTGAACGAAAGCTACCCATCTTTGGATTGAAAGGAGATCTATTAATCGAAAATAGCTAGGGTTTAATGGAGGCAGGGATTAATCGGAAACGGAAATGGAATCGATTTGAAGAGGAGAATAACATATCTAAATTACAAAAACCCAAGATGAGAAACCCGCCTAACACGTTCGATATGAGATTAATCAATCAATGATTAATCTCAATTTCAAGGGTTATAACAGGATTCAAATAAAAAGGGAAGAAGGAATTTCGATTGTTGAAATTAAAGTATCGACGATTGATCATTCAGTTTTGACGGCGGAAAGCAAACGAATAATACAAATCATCAATCACACGTGCTTTTTGTCTTGCAGTGTGTTATTCTTGCGTAATCCTTTTGGTGATCATATTTCTTATTGTCTTCCTTTGACAAATAATAGGTCCATTCTAATCGGATGATTGATGATCCAGTATGGTAATAACCATTCATTTTTTTATTAGAAAAAAAACTTGTTCATATCATATCAAGTGTCACATTAAATATGGAAAGTTCTTGACCACTTCATATAACGAAAATATCAACGTCCATTAATGTATATTTTGTTCAAATGATGTGTTTGAGCCAATGAAATACGTAAGAATGAAAGCAAACATTGTATCTTGGTGGCGTGTGAAAACTAAAATAACATACAAATTACTTTGTAAAAGATGGCGACTAATTTTGCTAAAAAAAATTGGTGACTAACAATTAAAAACTTAAAAAGTTAAAAAGAGGCCTAATACGAAAAAGGTATGTGAATCTGAAAGTTTTCAGTGACTCAAGATATTAAGCACATACTGCTTTGCTATAGCTAGATAAGTGGGAGCCCATATAATATCTTAGTTTCCCACTAATTTCTTGTAAATACCATGAATTTTTAATAAAAGTTTTGATAATAATAATAAAAAATTTTGATTGCTTAATTATAAAATGTGAATTACAATGTAATTGGAAATTTTTTCGTTCATATTTCTATGTAATATGAATTACCAACATTTCTGCCAACCAAACAGAATTGAGATGTAATTCAAATTATAATTACACGGACGACATTCAATTACGATAAACCACATCCCTTAAGTGCATATGTACACATGTATTTATATTATTGTACATGTACGACAATGTAAAGATTTTGAGAATATCTTTTATTTTTCGAGTCAATTTAGAAAAGTTCAATTTGATATAAATCAAATTGAATTAAAAAATGAGACCGATCTTGTCACATACCATCTAAAAAGGGTGATGATTTGCACACCTCTACACGCAATCAAAACACAGTGTAAATAATGTAAGTTTCCAAATAAGAAATATTGTAAAAATCAAATCTCATCTAAAAAAAGAGGCAAATTGCATAAAAGTGTACTAAACTTATACTCAATTTCAATTTAATGTACTAAATTTTTTTTCTCAATTTAATGTACCCAATATCTTTTTTTGCAAATGAAGACAATTAGGAGGTTACCAGGTCACCATCAAGTTACCTTCTTCTCCAACATGATTTTCCAGCTGGCGACCTCCACCATTACCGCCTTCGGCAAGCCACAACCACCACCATTTTCGATCGTTTTTGACCGATTTCAACCGTTTTCAATCGGTTTTGACCGTTTTCAAACGATTTCGACCGATTTTGACCGTTTTCGAACGATTTCGACAGTTTTCGACCGATTTCTTTTGTTTTCGACCGATTTAGACCGCTTTCCACCGATTTCGACCGTTTTTGACTGATTTCGACTAATTTGGACCCTTTTTGAACGTTTTAGAGTGTTTTTGACCGATTTCGACCGTTTTAGTCCGTTTTCGACCGATTTCAACCGTTTTAACCGATTTTTACTGATTTCGACCGTTTTCGACCATTTTCAACCGATTTTGACCGTTTTCGACCAATTTTGACGGATTTCGACCGTTTTTGAACCTTTACGTCCGTTTTCGATCGTTTCAACCGTTTTGGAACCTTTTCAACCGATTTCTTCCGTTTTCGTGCGTTTTCAACAGTTTTCATTCATTTACCTATGTTGTCAAGCTTGTTTGAACGTTTTGAACATTTTCGTCCGTTTTTAAACGTTGTGAAACGTTTTTGTAGGTTTTCGTCTATTTTGTATGATTTGTTCATTTACGTCCTTCTTCGTTTTTCTTTGTTTTCCTACGTTGCTTTCGTTTTCGTACATTTTGTATGATTTTATATGTCTTCATATGCTTTTTACATTCTTATAAAAAGTACTAAAACGTATAAAAACGGATAAAACCTTTGAAAACGTTCAAAAACGTATTTAAGCGTAGAAAAACGAACAAAAACGGTAAAAAACGGTCAAAACGGTCAAAATCGGTTAAAATCATTGGAAATCGGTCAAAAACGATCAAAATCGGTCGAAATCAGACGAAATCGGTTGAAATGGTCGAAAACGCTCGAAATCGGTTGAAATCAGTCGAAAATGATCGAAAACTATGGAAATCGGTCGAAATTGGTCAAAATCGATCGAAATCGGTCGAAAACAGACTAAAATGGTCGAAATCGATCGAAAACGATCTAAAACGTTCAAAAATGGTCCAAATCGGTCGAAAACGGTCGAAATCGGGTGAAATCTGTCGAAAATGGTCGAAATCGATCGAAAATGGTCAAAATCGGTCGAAAACGGACGATATCAGTCGAAAACGGTCGAAATCGCTTTGGGTGGTGCCGGTAGTGATCGATTTGGAGGTGGTGGTGGTGGGTCATTTGAATGATAGGTTGCTGGAAAATCATGTTGGAGAAAAGGTAACTTGATGGTGACCTGATAACTTCTTAATTGTCTTCATTTGCAACAAAAAAAAAATTGAGTACATTAAATTGAGAAAAAAAAAGTTAAGTACATTAAATTGAAATTGAGTACTACCTCCGTCCCATAATAAGTGTCCACTTGAAATTTTCAAAGTCTTTGTTATTAAATTTTGACCATAAATATTTGTATTTGTGTTATATAATACTTAATAAAAGTTATATGAATATATTCGGTTTTTAAATGAATTTTCAATGGTATAATTTTTATCAAATATTATATAACACAAATAAAAATATTTATGGTCAAAGTTAGATAAAAAAAGATTAAAAAAAATCAAAATGAACACTTATTATAAGACTGAGAAGTACTCCATCCGTCCCAAAATTATAGTCCACGCTTCTTTTTTGGGATGTCCCAATTTAATTGTCCAGTACTAAAAATAGATAGAAAAGTTTGATCAAGTTTACCATATTACCCTTACTTGAAATTATAATTACAAACTTTAAAGAAGACTTTAATTAATTAGCTAAGGGTAAAAATGTCATTCTGCTAAAAAGTATGAAAGAGAAAGCTGTAATAAATGCATTTTTATTAAACTATGTGTTTTTTGTCGGGAGACAATAATTTTGGGACGGAGGGATTATAAGTTTATGCAATTTGCCCATAAAAAAATGCATAATAAAAGTCAGACCTAAATACCCAATTCGAGCTCATAAACAAGAGACCATGTCATGTCAGTCTAGCCAAACCAAACTGTGTCAACTCTCCACCCACCAATAATCAAACACCACATGCCATGCCATGCCAAATGTGGGAATAATATAAACTTGTGGCAATATCGTAAATAAGTGTACAAAAAGTGTCCATTATATAAACCAAAACACAACACAGCACAAGAGACAGAGACAAATTAGTTAAATAAATGCCGGCAAGTCAGGGACGTGGTTGAGATTTCATAAATATAAAAATAATAAAAATAGTTGTTCCGTCAACTTTATGCACGTTCAAACACAAAACACACAGTTGGTACGTAATGAAGCTAAACGGCGTCGTAGCTGTTGTTATTGTTATTGTAGTAGTAGCTCAGGTGGTGGTTGTGCAGTGTCAAGTTGTTGGAGATGAATTTGAGGATCAGATCAACGACACTGCTTTTTTACCGTTTGTTACGCACAGATTGTATGCTAGTTTGTCTAATGTCACTACTACTATTTTGGAAAGTGATGTAGGCACTCGATCTTCTTTTTGTGTCAAGGATCGGTATGTTTTCATTTTAACTTCTCATTAAGTTATGCATTTTAATCATTCAAATTTTGAATTTAGAAGAGATATATTTGACTTTTTAAAAGTCAAACTCGTTTTTTTTATCATTATAATGGTGGTGCTGGATGGATGAATTTGATTCTGATAAGCAGCTGAATTGCTTATCTGAGATGAAACTGAAATTACTTTTAACCTTTAATAAATGCATTTCATTCAATCTTTCTAACTATATTTTTCTATGGGTTTATGACTTATTTAGTTTTCGCCTTATATTTCTTAAGCTCATTTTTTTTGGCTTATTTTGAAACGTTTTGGCTTATATAAACTTATTATGACATGATAAGCTTATACAAGCCGAAAAGTTTCTAAATAAGCCACAAAAAGTGAGCTTAAGAAATATAAGCCGAAAACAACAAAAGCTATAAGCCCGCTATATAAACTTAAACAAAATCGAACCTCACTGGCTAAACATCTTGGGATGGTGGGAAGAGTCTGGAAACGGTCATGTGAATACCAGTTAGGCCGTGCACATCAAAGCCATAAAGGCTTGGCTGTCCCCCGATCATCCTAAAAAGGGATCCCTCTCCGTTTTATTTAGTTTGTTTTGAATAGTTAGTTAGAGTTTATTAAATGCCAGCCTTGCATTACTATATACATCTCCTTCTCTTTTTAGGTTAGTTTAGTTACTAGCTTAGTGATTAGATTTGCTTTATACAAAAACAATTAAGCTGTTATGTTGTTGGCAGGCAAGTCGAGTGGGACCGAGCTTTTAATTTCTCTTCTAATTTGGACTTCTTGAGTAATTGTCTTCTGAAAACCAATGGTATATATGGACTTTAATCTCTCTGTTATCTTTTAGAACCTAGATAAATCCGGTTGATAAGAATTTCTGAAATTATTCAACAGGAGATGTTCCGCAACGTTTGTGCAATTCAGCTGAGTTAAAATTCTACTTTGGAGGTTTCTTTTCGGGTAGCAGCAGTAATATAAAGCCAAACAGAAACTGTAATTTAACGTCCCGGGTTTCTGGTTGTGAGCCAGGATGGGCTTGTGCCACAAAATCGACTGAAAATCCTGACATGAGAGATCAGAATATACCTGCCCGAACTCGCGACTGTCAGCCTTGTTGTGAGGGTTTCTTCTGCCCGAGTGGTCTTACCTGCATGATACGTACGTATTACAAAACTTGTATTAATGTTTGTTTGTAATGGCTGCATTCTAATCTAAATTTTGGATGTTATTTTTTGTAATAGCTTGCCCATTGGGGTCACACTGCCCAACTGCAACTCTTGATAGAGATACCGGCATGTGTAAACCGTGAGATTGAGTGCCTTCTGTAAAAGCTTGTTTCCGCTCTGTTTTACACCTTTGTTGTGATAAACTCACTTACTGATGGTTTATATGCAGATATACTTACCAACTACCTCCTGCAATGCCGAATCATACTTGTGGTGGAGCAAACATATGGGCAGATATTAAAACTAGTGGCGAGCTGTTTTGTTCAAAAGGGTCGTATTGTCCAACAAGTACACAAGAACTCAATTGCAGCAAAGGGTATTTCTTTATGTCCCCTATTTCTGCCATATGCTATTTATGGTCTCAAATAATTGGCCAAATATTGACCCCCGTCTCTTGTGATTTTTAGGCATTACTGTCAAACTGGCTCTATATCTGAGAAAGGTAAGTGACCTATTGGTGTCATAATCATATTTACTTGAAGCAAAGATATAATACTAATGTTCGTAACCATATTTACTTGCAGCATGCTTCAAGTTGACCTCATGCGGTAGCAACAGTTCATCTCAAAATATTCATGCATATGGGGCAATGCTTATAGTAAGTAACACAGTTTATTAATTATATATTTTACTGCATACATCTCACATTTATGAGTTTTGATGGAAATCTAAAGTTCAGCTAATCCTTTATATAGGCTGCTATATTTACTATTCTGCTTATCATCTACAACTGCTCCGATCAAATAATTACCACTCGTGAAAGAAGACATGCTAAATCTAGGGAAGCAGCTGCTAGACATGCAAAAGAAAAAATTAAGGCACATGAAAGGTGGAAAATGGCAAGAGAAGCTGCTAAGAAGCATGCAGCTCAGATATCTCGTACATTTTCTCGTAAAAAAGCTTCTCCACAAACTGAGGAACTTTCGATGTTACCTGAAAATAGATATGATATAGACGATGATCAAATTACTCCTGTTACATCACATTCTTCATCTGGAGAAAACAGATTAGAGCTAAGAAGTCAAGCATTTAATGCTAAAGGTAAAGATGAAGATCTTTATAGTCAAGATCATAGTGCGCAAATTAAAGATACACATGGTAAAAAGAAAATGCCAAAAGAGAAACATGTTCAGACTCATAGCCAGATCTTTAACTACGCGTACGGTCAGATTGAGAAAGAGAAAGCCATGCAAGAGAATCACAATCTTACTTTCTCAGGTGTAATCTCAATGGCTGTAAATACTGAAATCAGAAAACGACCTAAAATTGAGATTTCATTTCGAGATTTAACTCTTACTTTAAAGGGAAAAGGTCAACATTTATTGAGAGCTGTTACGGGAAAAATCATGCCAGGACGGATAACAGCTGTAATGGGTCCATCCGGGGCAGGTAAGACGACATTTCTTTCTGCTCTGGCAGGAAAAGCACACGGGTGTAAGATAACCGGTTCGATTCTTATAAACGGGAAACCCGACTCGATTCATGCATATAAGAAGATCATAGGTTTTGTGCCACAAGATGATATCGTTCACGGTAATTTGACAGTGGAGGAGAATCTGTGGTTCAGTGCTAAGTGCAGGTATGTCAAAGAGATCAATGCAAATTACACGCTATAAGGAAGTGTTTCGCATTAATTTTTGAAATTGGTTATTTGACTATCGCATTTTTAGTTGTAGATAATCAGTATCTAGTATTTTAGTAAAGTGAAACTTATTCTAGTTATCTCGGCGAGTAGGTTTGTGATTTAAAATAATTCAGCAGTTTGGTATAATTAGAGTGGATAAAACTACTTATAAACTGATTATTATCCTCTAAGATAGTCTTATAATCAAACGCTCAAAACTAACTGTGACAAATCATAGAGAACAAAGCTAAAGTTAGCATGTTTTCACCAGGAACCCCCGCCGTGATGCGAGTGCGTAACTGAAATGCTCCTCCAACTACATCCCTAATTCATCATCTAGCGTTTGATTCAACAAATGGCAAGCACATTAGAGAAAGAATGACCTTAAAACCTTTAGGAATGAATTGAATGAGATGAAAAACATGATGAAAGCTCTTGTGCCTACTCCCGTTCCGATAAAAGCGGTGGAGGAAAGGTGTACCACTTGTGGTAACAACCATAGTTTTAATGTGTGTCCAATGACTAGAGGTAGTTATGAGTACCCGGTTTATCATGATAATTTCCAACAATTTCAACAAACCGCATCGGTTTGGTACTTTTTGTTCATAATTGAAAATTTTTCGGTAACACGTGCTCCAACTTGGCAAAACCAAATGAGACCACCAGGATTTAAATCCAACCTACAACTCAACAAGTTCCACTAGACCAAAACCAAGGGTACAATGCTAATCAAGGGTATAATGGGAATAGAATGTAAACCAAAAACTCAAATCAAGTTTAATCCCAATAGGAGTTAACTCGAGATTTAACCAACAAGCTCAGCTATCAAGTCCCGAGTGCACCAGCTCCGGTTACTATTATCGAGGTTGAGGCTTCTAACACAAAAGCAAATGATGCAACTTTGAACAACCTGCAAAAAAAAGAATTTGAATGATTTCTCCAAAAAGGAAACAACAAGATTTTCAAAATGAACAAAGAATTTTCAAAATATGATGCTTAACAAGTTTTTCAAAAGCAACATGGGGAATAAAAACATCGAGTTCCAGGGACCACATTACCGAGTAACACGATTTCCTAATCCTAGAAATGAATTGCAACAGGGATTAACCAACCGTAGTGGTGTTGTTCTTACTGGACCTTTACCTCCTATGCCCTCCTCCATTTTTGTTCAATTCCGGACCAATGAGGTTTGTAAGGAAACCGAGGTGACAAAGGACCAAGTGCAACTTATAGTTTCACAAGTACCGCAAGAGTCCAGACCTCCGGTAGTTTCAAATTAGGGAAAAGTCCCAAAAGCAAAGGAACAAGGAATCCAGTTTTTTGAGACTAGAGGTTGATAATGAACCTTTAAAAAGACCAAAACAAATTTGCCTTAATAACCCTTCAAGTTGAAAAGGACAAAAATCGTGAAAGAGAATTATATCATAGCTTTCAAAGTTCATAGAAATCTTTTCGAGATCTTCATTTGAACTTACTTTGCTGATGCTCTTGTCCACATGCCACAAGATTGCTTTGATGATCAAAAAGTTGTTAAGTAACAAAGACAAGTTTAATTGAAATAACAAAAGAACCAATGAATGCTAATTGCTCTGTTCGGTCATTCTCCAAAAAGCTTCCCCCCCCCGAAAAGCTTGAGTGTGACCACCGGGTCGATTTCTCATATCCTTGTGATTTGGGGAGTTTGATAATTACACTTGACTTGGCTCTAATCGTAGCGGGGAACTAGGGTGCGAGTTATCAAGTACTCGATGGTGTGTGGCTACAGGGCCGGGGCTGGTGGGAGTGGGCTGGAGTTGTGTGGGGGGTAAGAAGACTTGTGTGGGACTGGGGGTAGAGCCTCTGGTTGTGTCCTGATTCGGCTTTATGGGGGGCACACATTTAGAAGGCACAGAATGGTTCTAGAATTATCCTAACCGAACAAAGAGATCGTTCAAACAAGGCCAATATTTGGCAAGTACCTCTACTGAAATACACTGTGTTCGACACGCCCAAGCGAAAGATCGAGCCTCAACGTGAACAGAGGTCGATATACCCCGTATTGATGCGCGGCTGGTCGATTTTGTGATTCTAGACTTTGTTGCAGCACGCCGGACACCATCACCGCCTCACAACACAGACCCCCCCCCGAGTTTCCATTGAATTTTAGGAAGGCCATTTTTATGAGCACAGCTCCATGCCTTAATTGATGTTAAATGAGGGGGATATCTATTTTGAGAACATGATGATCAATCTTGATACTTAAATGTGGTGACACTCCCCATGGCCGGTTTTCTATGAATAATTCTGACTCCGTGTAACCGAATTGACCTTAATTGATGCAAACTTGAGCCGGAGTATCTCCAAAAGTCCTGGACTTTACCAAGAGTGGTGACTCCACGTCTATCATTTTGGACCCTCCACTTTCACTCCTTTTTGAAGGAACAGTGAATGGCTCTTGAACAAGAAATATAAGAGTTTTTGAGGAAAGTGATGAATCTTTAGACAATGAATTTTGCAAGGCTGATTTTAATGATGACGATGTATGATTGTAGTCCAATTTAGAATCATTGCTTTGAAGTTTTAAATGATTAATCCTTTATTCATTCACTAATTGTTCTTCTTAAAAAGCAAATCAATAATGAGTATAATCCAGTCAAAACATCGATTGAAGGAACCACCCGACCTTGAACTCAAATGATTGGCCTTCTCATCTTGAATTATCTTTCTCTTGAAAAGGATAAATAAACTACGGTCATAATTGCAAAGGATTTAAAAGAAGATGAGAAGGTAAAAACTTATTGAGGTTCTTAAGGCTCACAAAAGGTGCTTTAAGCTTGGCACAATCTTCTCCGAAATAAGACGTATTGACCCAAAATTTTGTACACACGAAACATTTTTAATGGATGGATGATTCCAAACCTAGTGGTTCAAATGCACTAAAAGGGTCAACACTAAGATTCATAGGTGAATAAGAAGAGAGTGGTCATTAACTTCCTTTGATGCCGGCTTTAAATCTACCCCATTCGGTAGCCCATGGGTGAGCCCGGATCATTGCGTCCTAAGAAGAGGAATGACCGTGGTTCGAATGATACAAATGAAACTCATCCCAACCCGACTTGTGACCGTTGGAGAGTTTTGCATTGATTACTAGGAAAGCTAAATGATGCCAACTAGAAAGACCATTTTCCCTTACCCTTAATATGGAACAAATGCTTGAAAAGGTTAGCGGGAACTGAGTTCTAATTGTTTCTTAGGATGGATTTTCTGGGTATTTACGAAATCCCAATTGTATAGCCCACCCCGACTAAAGAAAAGACCACCTTTAACTTGCCCTTTATAACCTTTGCCTACAAAAGAATGCCTTTTGGCCTTTGTAATGCACCGGGGATCCTTTCAAAAGGTGCATGACGGCCAATATTCCATGATATGAAATAGACAGAACAACCCATGGAGGTTTACTTTATGGACAGACTTCTTTCGGTCATTTGGGATAATTTTTTTCAAAGTGCCCTTAATAATCTTTGCTACAAATGCTTAATCGTATAGGCTGAATTAGGAAACAAATCTTGTGCATAATTGGGGAAAAATGCCATTTCAGTGGTAAAAGAGGGAAAAGTTTTGGGACATAAAATTTCTAAGGAATGTGATTAGAAGTTGATAGAGAAAAGTAGAAGTGATAGCAAAATTAACCTTACCAACCACGGTAAAGGGAGTTCGAAGTTTTTGGGCCAGGTATAGGTCATGCGGGGTTTTTTATCAGAAGAGTTTCATTACAAGACTTTTCTAAATCTGTCAAGACCATACTCCTCCTTTTGGAAAAAGAAACACCAATGGTTTTTCCGAATGAATGAAACAAGCTTTTTAATGATCTTAGAAAAAAGTGTCATGAATCACCAATACTAGTATGTGCCTAATTGGGATTCAGATGAATTGAGATCAATGTGTGAAGCTAATTGATTTTGCTCTTGCGAGCAGATGAGTTTAGGTCAAAGAAAGGACAAACATATTTCATCCTATTCACTTCAGCGAGTAAGACCATGACCGGTGGCTCGCACTCATTACACTCACAACTGAAAAGGAAAATGCTAGCCGTAACAGTACATCCTTGGACAGAAGTTTATTGACCCTATATCTTGTCTTATCAAGGACCAATAGTGTTGAGTACGGATCATTCGGCTATTACAGTACCTTGGCAACGGCAAATGATGCTAAGTCAAGGTTACTAGATGGATTCCTTTTACTCCAAGATTATCAATATTGAAAAAGAGATAAAAAAGGAAGCTGAAAATGTAGCCGCCATCACCATTCTAGAAAAGAAAGCCCTCAACATGAATGAACTTGAAAAGCAACACATCACTGAATCTTAACCTTTAGAGTCATTAGGAAGATTTGAATCAGCAAAGAGAATTATGAGAATGAAAATGTGATAAATGAAAATGAAAAAGTTTGTGAAAATGTTGTGCTATAATAATGTGATGTAGCACGAGAGCGGTGATATACCACGCATGTTCGCCAACTTAGCGAACTATCGCATGCGGTAATTTTGTTTAAAAAAGGATGAGTTCACAACAAAAGAGAAAATTTTTCAAAGATGCAAAACACTACTATTGGGATGACCCTTATTTGTTTAAGATTTGTGCGGACCAAGTCATTAGACGATGTGTTTTTGGTAAAGAGGCTCATGAGATTCTCATGGCTTGTCATAGTGGACCTACGGGAGGCCACCACAGTGCCAATTACACCGCTCGCAAAAGTCTTATTGACTCATTTTTGTTTGGCCCACCCCATTTACTAACGATGACTATAGCGACTTGGTAAAACATTGCGATGCTTGTCAAAGGCAAGGCAAAATCTCTCAAAGAGATAAATGCCTCAAAACCGCCAATACAAGTTTGTGAGATCTTATGATTTGTGGGGGATTGATTTACCTGGGACCATTTCCATCTAGAGGGATACAAGCTACAATCTTAGTTGCAGTGGACTATTTGTCAAAGTGGGTGGAAGCTAAGGCTTTACCTACGAATGATGCTCGTGTTGTTTGCAAGTTTTTAAAGAATCTTTTTGCTAGATTTGGAACCCCTCGGGCTATAATCAGTGATAGAGGCACACATTTTTGTAATTCCAATTGCAAGGCAGGCAAAGTAAATGGTGTGACCCATCGACTTTCGACTCCTTACCACACTCAAACAGTGGTCCAAGTTGAGGTTTCAATAGGTGAAATAAGAGAATTTTTAGAAAGAAACATAGGAGAGAAAAGAGCCACTTTGGAGTGATAAACTGATGAGCTCTATGGGCTTTATACGGACTGCCTACAAAACTCCACTAGGATGTACTCCTCTTATAGGTTGGTTTATGGGAAAGCTTGCCATCTCCCTATTGAGTTGGAACATAAAGCTTTCTGGGCTCTTAAGCAAACGAATCTAGATCTTAATCTTGCAAGTGCAAATAGAAAGTCACAAATTAATGAGCTTAATGAATTAAGAGATGAAGCTTATGAAAATTCTTTGCTTTACAAGGAGAAAACGAAAAGGTTACATGATTCAAAAATTAAAAACCGAGTTTTTAATGTTGGGGATCAAGTTCTTCTTTTTAATTCAAGGCTAAAGATTTTCTCGGGAAGCCAAAAATCTCGCATGGTCATTGGGGGGGGGGGGGGTGGACCTTTACATTGCAAATGTTTTTCCCATATGGAACCTTAATCTTGAACTTTTACACAAAAAGATAAGGTCAATGACTTTAAAATCAATGGTCATAGGGTCAACCATTTATTTTTGGGGAAGAGGTTCTAAAGAAATTATCCCTAGCTGTATTAAGACCGACCCACCATGAAAAACTAGTTTGGGGAAAGAGTCAAGCGAAGAGGACTCTATAATAAACAAGCGCTTCGTGGGAGGCACCCCATGCTTATCCTTTTATTTTCTTTTTCAATTATTTTCTATTTTCTCTGCTTCCCCAAGGACAAATTAATTTGGGGCGAGTATAGCATGAGTACTCGAGCGTTAACAAAAACTAAGCCGTTTTTAGAGAATGTTTTTTAGAGCTAACAATGTTAAAGAATAGAGAATCTTGTTCTTTTCGTCTCATTGTTGGTTGTTTGCTGATTTTTGTCTAGGTTTTCCCGGATTTTGGAAACACTTTTCTATGGGTTCAATATTGTGGAAGGACAAGCAAATCACCACAATTTCCATTTATGGTCTTCCAATTTTTTCTTCATAAATAAGGAACTATCTCTTATCCGATTGCTTCTTTACGAACTAACATCTATTCTTATGGCATGACCATAGAATTTTTGTTAAAGACTCCTTTTGATCCCTTATTTTTAAACTTTGAGGGACAAAGTTTCATTTATATTTTGGGGAAGGATATCTTCGATATTGACTTGCACTTCACGGCAACTCTTGTTTGAAATCTTTTTTAGAATAGCCACTTTTTGTGATAAAAATGAGGAAATTTACATTTTTTTGCTTACAAGATAAAGCTCAATAGAAGCTTAAGTTTGGAAAAAACACCACTTTTTTGGTAGTCCTGTGGTGAGAAATAGGAGTTAATTTTGACTTCTTAGACCGGAGAAAATGCCCTAGCAGTTTCTTTAACCTACCTTTTTGTAGGGCCAAGCCTTTCACAAATCCTATTGCTTTGATTTTAAAATGTGAAGAACAAGAAATGATGTAGTTTAAATATAAGTGTATTTGTATTTTAAAGCAAGGGGGGTTTTTTATTTGGAAAACCCAAAGCTTATATGAATATTTGTGTCCTTTTCATTACTCCATAAGCTCTTAACACACTTAATCATACTGCTCTTTAGTTAATTTAGATAAGTCAACCAATGTCTTTATAAAAAGGTCCTTACATTTGAAAAAGAATCTATAATATGTAAGTAAGATTTTTCGGTTCAAATTTATAAGTAGATTTCAAAACAGTGAAAATTTTTTCCATCATCAAAAAGAATAATTATAAAAAGAATGCAATGAAAGCATTTCTAATGCAAAAGCATTTTATTTTTCCGTGCAATGAAGCATTCTAAAAAATAGAAAAACAAAAGCTAAAAGTAGTTTTTAATCGTTGTCGATCCATGTTGAAAGAATAGACTCTGATGGGGTCGCAACTAAGGATTAAAACATGTACGTAGGATCAAGTTCGTAGGCATTCATACTAGGAGCAGCGGCCTAGGTGATGTGCAAACTAAGGGACTTGTATCTATGCTTTGTCTAGCGTCAAAGACGTAACATTGTCAGCCAACTACACCCACTAACTCACGTTACCAGCGAGTGTGCTATCGAACACTCCACCAGCACCTCGCCGATAGTTGTTGTGTAACTATCTCGTACACATTCCTAGCGTTCTGATGGAGAAAGGCAACCTAATGGACTCTAAGTGAGACATCACAAGCTATAGCCGTATACGAGCAATGCCATCACACCATTCCTAATCTTGTACTACAACAATGTTTCAGACCAACATAATCTCATTAGTACACAATGGCAATCCACAACTACTTAACATAATGGTCTCTGGACAAAGCAATAACAGATTAGTAGCATACCAGTAATGTCCAAGCAATTAATGCTAAAGGTAAAGATTGAAGCCTCACACCTTAACTACACTAATGTTATAAATAAGAGTGATTATGTATATCACATAATATCACTCTTTATAAGCTACATGAAGTCGAAGGTAACTTAAACTCATGTATTATCATACCACATTAGAAGCTCACATAAGCTTATTTGTAAAGCTACACGATGAATTCAACTATGAACAAGAATAAATTGATCTATGGTTTCAAGGTTCCACACAAAAGAGAACCTACCACTAATCATAACAGGTCCATTAATTTCATATCCCTGCAATGATACATTGAAAAGTTCACAAGTTATAACGTCATACACATGAGTGTAACAGCTAAGATCACTACATTTTGCCGAGACACTTACATAGAATAAAGACCACAATAGAGAGTCTATATTTCCATGTAGCTTTGTTTATCTATGAAAAGTACAAGGATGACGAATTTTCCTCTTTTGTGCTCTAATTAATCGGAGTAGCACTATTTCGATGAGCTAACAACTCTTGAGCTCACAGAAGTCTCTTAAGCAATACGATTGTCCATTATACGTTACTTTTCCATGAGCATTAAACTGACATGCAGGACGCACACGTCTTGAGCATAGTCTGACAATTTCATAAACAGTTAGTGCATTACATACAACAACAGAGTTCAGCCTACAATACAAGGGCATGCTATCTTGGCAACAAACTCTCATCTTCATTTACAAAGTGTACCCGGCTCTGCATATACTACATTACGCTATGTATATGGACACGCGGTAAGATCCTATATTAGCTCTTGAGAGGAATTGGTCATGTGCTATTTGCTTAATTGTATATGCAATTTCACCCCCAGCGACATTTTTGCCCAATAAACACAATAAAATGTGTGCACACAAAGAATAGAAAAAAGGGTGTTTTAATCCAGTGTCCAATTGTGATAGCAGGCAAAGGATTACAAAACGACAAAAGAGAAAGCGACAACCTACGTGTCAAACACAAGACCAGTATCATACACCACGGGCAAACAAATACAGACACAAGAGAATGATATCTCTGCTGCGCAAATGAAGCAATTTAGACAGCTGAATAACAAACAGCACCACGAATCATACAGCCGGATTACCCTGACACAGCACATAGAAATGAGTCAAAGCTAATCACAGTGGCAGCCAACACAAATACGGTAGCTCCACAACAGGGTCCATCTGTAAATATTATCTGTCATGCAAAGAATCAAAAAGCTGCGTAGTTCTCTTAGTTTGAAGTATGATCGACAACACATTCACGGGTTTCTTATATTCTGACAAGTTTCTACAAGATATTCGCGACCAAGTCATTGCCCCGAAGAAACGGACACTAGAACAGACTGTGTAGTTTAATGTCAAAGAAAGATAAAGAGAGAAAGTGTGCGACCACCCAAGGCCTGAGAAGCTTTCCGTATAAAAATGTGAACGCCATGGTAGTATTCATACACATCAAAGAAATTAACATGGCGAGAAAAGTAGTCTCGGCCGATCTCTCACATGCTCAGCAATCTCTCCCAAACATTAAATACTCTACCTCCCCGCCTTAACTCGCTATAGCATGCCATACACTCTGTCTCCCTCTAGAAGCACTGGAATTTACCCTTCCCAGTCAATTACAAACCAACCACAATTCCCCATTTACCCCCCTCGCGCCTTTGTTTTAAAACAATACAATTAGCCGTTCTCATACACCTTCCCCACTCACAAGCAAAACTACGTGGCACAGCACTTTATTCTGGTCTCACCCTCATTAAGATTCATCCAACGGCGGTTATATTCGATTCTTATAAACGGAATTGCTCACGAAAGAGATCCAAGGCAATGTCATTTCTGATGCGTCTATTCTAGAAATCATCATCCCCCTTCCTATCTTCACTTCTCCTCTATAAAAACAGACAGCGTGCTTCAGTGACTCACATTTCATTCAGTGAAAGTAGTGGTTGTTTAAAGTGTTAAAAATTTTTAACTTTTGAATTTCCAACTTATTTTACAAGTGGACTTATGTCTAGCCTACAATGCCACATGTATTTCATCAGTCTTTCTAGCCATTTAAGTACTTTTATAAAAAGCTCTTTGTAATTCTTTTTTGAACTTGATTGAATAGCCCTTTCAATTAAGTAGAATTCACAAGTGTCACAGTTTATACACTATTACTGTCTTAGATCTTTCCTGTATTGGTTTTCTCAGTACAATGCTTCTAGATGCGCTACAATTTCGGGAGGGGGCTAGGGGATCTTAAGCTCTTAATAAGCTAAGTACAATTCAAGCGCGTTAATGTGCTTCTTATAAGCTCAATTTAGTTCCCATATCTTATTGTCTACCGTCTTCAGCTCTTCATCTAAGGTGGGGGAGGGAAGGTTGGTACATCGCACCCTTACCAATACTCTAAGGAGCCAATATCGGGACGAATACAGTGATTTCGAGTATGGTCGAGAGTGCGGAGGTTGCACGGGAGTCAGACAGCGAGGGGGGGACACAGCTAGAATCAAGGTCTGGCAGGGAAGGAGGGCGAGCGGTAGTATGGTGGGATGTTTGTGCGGTAAGCTGGTGAGAGGGTGTTAGATGAGGGGGGCGGGAAGGTCGTAGGCGCGGGGAATATAGGGAGGGTCACGCGTAGGAGGGATTCACGGTGTCAAACTTAGGGATGGATCGGTAGGTTAGTTGGGAAGTGGTAGGACACAGACTGCGGATTCAATTGGGGGGGGGAGTCGGACAGGGGGGGGGAGTATTGGTGGGAGGGGGTTTATTTTGTATAGTTGATGGGGGGTGCTGGGCAAGGTATAAGCTGGACAAGTTATGGCATAGAGGAGGCTTAGGGGTGCTCGGGTCGGGAGGGGGGGTGATGCAACAGCAGACTTAGGCTGAGGGTTGACGTATAGAAGTGAGTGGATGGTGTTGAAAACAGATATCTGTGACAGCGAGTGGGGCCTCTTATGGTTGCTATAGGGTGGTTTTAAGGGGTACAGGTGGAAGCGCAGAGAGTCGTTGTTGGGGGTACTGGGGTAGGAGGGGGGTGTAAATCTTGCAACTATTGATATAGTATGTCTTGAAAGTGAGGGACTGCACTCACATGGGTCGCGCGTCTCTGCAATGGCTCTCATAACACTAGTACATGCAATATAGTCAGTCCAGGTAGTATGTATTATGGTGTACTACACGAAGTAGTATTTCTTATATACACAGTCGTTTGTTCTTGTGCCCACAAAGACCCTTTTTCTGGCTCACTCTCGGCCGCCCGCCGGCGCCGCGCTTCACAACTATGAATAGCCCTCATATTCATAGCAAATCTATCGTCGTATCTATTTATTCAACCTGATCGTCACTACACGCGCTTCCTCGCATCTCGTGTATTTCAATTTTTATTGAGAAACACCCATGATCCGGAGTACGATATTCACTAACAGTATCATGCTATGATTCACTATTTTGCGTATTACATCAATCAAAACTGCCTGGTTTGCAGCTCATTTTGAGTGCGTTTTACGCTGTACTCTCAGTCCACAAGTTATATATGTATTCAAGGCCTGACTACTAGTTACAGCCCTAGGATAACTATCTATAAATCTACAATATCTCACACATAATCCTTATCTCTCTGTCTCCACAGTTAGTCGTGTAAAGAGAACTGTACAGCCTGTTAAATACGTATGATACAATCACTCAGTACTAGCTCATAAATTGACAATACCTCATTAACAGACACTAAGTCTGTAGATACGATAATATTCTATAGCTTCTTAAAACAGCTGCATGTACAGTGTTTTTTGTGACAAAGGAGTTCTCAGGTTAATATCTTGTTTTAGAGACGACTAACTATAAGAAGTATATTCTTACATCTAATGATTGTTACCACACATCCGTGAGCCTTTGGTAATATCATTGAAAGTTACTGATTGTAGATTAGAGCTGCACGATAAAGTCATTGCATAGCCGGCTTGTTTAGTGATTAGGATTAGAAATGACTTACTTTCTTCTCAAGAGCATTCTTCTAAGACTACTATTTGGAGTCAAGCTCTTAGGTGTCGAGCGTTCAAGCGCATCATCATCAGATATCATTATATAGAGGATCCTTTACAACGGAACCTTTTATCTCAATTATGGAACCTACTTAAGAAGTCCCAACTCTATGTTTTTTTAGCCACAAAACAACAATAAGGAGTCTTCTACTCATATCATTTAACTCTTTCTATCTTCGCGCTATAAGAGTATATAGTTATAATTAGAGGTCTAGGATTTGTTTAACAAATTATGTTTATAACCTAACACAATATACAAGTTCAGATAAAAATACATCTCAATTCAGAGAGCTGCTTACGACAAGGCAACCGATCATGTTTATGAGTATTCGTACATCAAGTTACAATCACTAACATTGACGTGACATAAAACGAAAAACTCTTTAACGCTTTCTAGCTAAGACGTTCCATCCTACATGACTAGAGCGCAATCAACGCACATGTTAAATTCCGCGATAACAAACCCACATCATAAGAAAAGCCTTCCTTCAAGATGTTGAGAGAGTTAATGCCATTATACAGAGACAGATTAGACTGCATCGGACATTCTATATTATGCGCATGTGAGCGTCATTATTCTGGCGGTATTAGATATGTCATATGAGACTCTCACCAGACAATCTAGTGTAAATTCTTCTTTACGAGAGCTTGTCAATGCCTGTCAGTGTTTATAAATATTAACAATAGAAGAAATCTCCTCTATTACTGATATTGGTATGCTAACTACTATCGAACACAACAAGACTCACTCTAACTAATTTATAGTAGAGGGGCTACTTTTGATACATCCATACTAACACGATGCTTAATAGCGACAAAGCGCACGACCATGTAAGGCATCCGCAAAACACCCAGATCCTTACAGACCGCAACAGTTGAATGTTTTTGCGCCAGTACTTCTCTCACTTTATTTTCATAATATCTGGCAGCTTACCAGCTAAGCAGATGATCAACACTTTATCAATGCACTACTCCATTTCCTTTGCTGACTATAAAACTAATCCACCTTGAGGTAATTAGAGTTCCATTTTACAAACCTAGGCTACACTTCTTCATCTTAGTTGGCAAAACGCAGAAGTTATCTTAAGTTGTGGAGAGCACTAACAATAATTCCTTATCTATATTTACTCCTCAGCGTAATCAAAATACTCTAAGAGTTACAACACGAATAGAATGACGATGTGGTAGCTATTTATTGCTCTCTTATTTGAAATCCACTCAGCACTCCTTTAACATTAAGGGACAGTTAAAACACTCAAACAACATAAGACCTAATTGTCAGCTCTTTAGAATACAATATCTTGTGTACCACCTCTTAAAGTCTAAACTAAAAAAAAGCAATACTTATTCACATATAATCTGCATTTTCAATTTATTTTCTAAACTAAATTCTAAACTATGGTCACATACTCATATCATGGGTATTATCACACACGTTAGCTCAAATATCTTAAATCCATTATCTCAAATAAATGGTGTGCGAGCTAACACTATCAAGCAGATCTACAGTCAAAGCTCTTCATTTCAGTGTAACAATCTCATCTCTATAGTTTGAGAAAACACCTTATCCTTACAAAGTACAATACAGCTATAAAGGCACACTCATTAGGCTCTCAGCGTATTCAAAAACGTTCTTTCTCATACTAGGTTCAACTCACTCAGCATAGCACATATTTCTTGGTCATAAGAATCTATACAAGCTCAAATTCGGAAAATCTATACTTTATTCACTTGTTTCCCCAACCTTACTATATCTTCGAGACTATCTCTACACATTTCTGTCTTTCTGTAATCTCTATACTAGAGAGTGGAAAGCAAAGGGCTCGAGCGTATCTATCCAGCTTAACATTGCTCTTCTAGCTTATAAGATGTTCCTGTGTGCGAATATAAAGACGTGTTCTATATAATTTGCTTTGTTAGTATTGTGTAACATAAGTTGATTTGCGCGATCATAAATGAAAAAGCAAGCTTCTTTGCTTTTAACATACAGTTTAACCCTTGTTGTACAGCTAACAATAGCCTTTCTATAAGTCAGGCGCTTTCGCTTTACCTTTTTGTAGGCGGCTCGAATCAAGCATTTTCTCGTAACCAATAGTTACTAAAAGTCATAATAATTATAGCCCTACAAAGGGGCACTCGGCTTAGGCGGGGTCTTCCTGTTTTCGCGCTATTATAGAATGTTCCCCACCCCCCTAAATTAGTTTCTCTACTAGTTACAGGGCACCCGTCCCTTCTATTCAGCCTACGAGACCAAGCAACTGTCTAAACATGTAATATCATTCTTCTCCAGCTCTCAGACTTATCTATTAACCCTGTCCCCCGCTCAGTCATACCCTGGTGAGTATTATTTCTACAAATTCATATCAACTCATATATTCCGATTTGCAAATTTATTCTAACCTCTAGAAAATATCACACTGTTCTCTTATAAATTATAAATGGCGAATATAGATTAATATTTTATGATTTTTTAAGAAATATATTTAGTTTACTATAATATAAAGGCTTATGGGCACTTGAAGTAGATTTTAACTATTAGATATGAGGGGAATTAGTTGGATTATGTCCACATTAGTGCGAGGTGTGTTCTCCTGTCTACTAAAAATTGATGTGGGGAGGCCTTTTAATCCGTTAATTATAGATCAATGCTATATAACCATACCTTCTACTCTCTCATAGAGTTCTTTAAATAATCTAATTCATTATTCCTCACTATCCTCTTTCTCAGAGTGTTCGACATAAAAGTTCGTATTTTACTAGTCAAATTCATTTATATACAGAACTTATACTAAATATGAGAGTGTATAAAAAACCAAATTTTCTTAGACAATTCAACAACGAAAATATACAGAGCATTATATTTAATAAGAGGTGGGTTGGGGGGGGGAATGCATAAAAATATGTATCAGCATTTTAACAAATTTCACACAATCTAATAATGAATCTATTTGTAGAGACATCAAATCAAAAAAAATATTTTAGAAATATAATAAGATCTGAGAAATATTAACTTAAAAATTCTCTTGAAAACACATACAACTTTCAATAAGTCCAAATAATTTTTAGATTGTTAACTTATTATTACAGATCCACTAGTTAATTTTTTGTAAAACAATATAATATCTATAAGAGGTTAATTAAATATATTAATTCATTTAAATCAATTACAGAAAAAAATAAAAAAATCCAACATAAAAAAAATTCAAAAATAGATAAAAAATTGATAACATAAATTTCCATGTTATTTTCCTATAAAATTTAATAACTACAAATTTTAAAAAAAATTGTGAAACTAATTTATAGGTAAACAAAAAATTTATTATGCTTATAAAAAGTTGTGTGCCTTTAGGTTTTTAAAATTTCAATTTTTAGGTAACTCGAATTTATTTACGTTTTGAGGAGCACATATTAAAAAATTTCGTGTTATTTTATAATTTCATTAATTTTACAGTTCAGTGCTATTATATATTCGTGAGTGTAATCTCATCCCAGCAAATCAAAAATCCTTTAACTCATTCTAAAAACCAACTCGAATATCCCATTTCCTCCGAATTTCCCTCAAATTCCAATACACATCCAAAACGATTTCGTTGGGACAACGACCACCAATTACACCCGAATAAAAAAAATACTTTCCCAATTTATATCCCATTCCCTACCCACACTCCACCAGGATAAAAATAATACATAAGTATGGTTTTCCTCCTTATTGAGAATTTTTACCTTAATATTTCTCTCTTTGAGTTGAGAAGGTATTTGGAAAAAGAAATATCCTCTAACGGGATTAATTATAAAACATTATATTGAATTTGTTTTTTCTAAAATAAAAAAACAAAAACCAACAACCAGTATTCAGTTCAGACAAAATACAATTCAAGATATACCATGTTCAACCTGTACCTGCTACAGATGTATCGAGTATAAGATGATGCTTGGTACAAGAGTGCTCACAGGCGTTGCTGAGATTGTAAGGTACTGACAAGAGAGTCTCAGTACAATGGTATTTTATTATAATTAAAGCCATAATCCATACTGTAGTCTTCATCAAACCGCCCATAATTGAGCACCAACATATGCAGAATCAAAACAACAGCCACGTACAACTGCTTCTACTGTTCTTTGATGACATTGCAGTGTACTCTTGCATTCTTTGGACATCCCACACTGCGGCTAACTTATCAGTTAATGAACTTAATCCTCTAGAAGTGCTTTTGCGATTATCAATGAATATCTGTACAATGATCATAATATTGAGCACACACCAGGGGTTTTAGCTTCCACAGCAGCCACAAGCATCTCTTTCGTAGATACTCCACGAGTACCCCCACATAATTTAAGTAACAACTTTTAAGTAATCAGTCTAATATATGGAACTTAATTTAACCCTTGAGGTGCTTTTTCTGTTGTAGTCTTTCATTTGGGGCATGATAAACGTTATTCTCTCAATAAACATAAACAGAACTGATCTGAACACGAATTCAGGTCTAAAGAAAAACCTAAAATGCAACAGATATATGAGTGACCACCAAAACCACGAAAATCCCATACTAAACGTAGTAGTTATTTATCTTTTGGTCTTAAACCTCGCGATTATCCCACTCAAGTCCTTCTGCCATAACTAATTTAAGTTTCGTAGACCAATAGGTGTACCCCAAAGGCTCTCAACATCTCAATCCCGCGTACATAGTTTTTTCTGTATATTTCTAAAGCCGTAACTTAACTTGGCAATGTGTTTGATAAAACATAACTACGTGGGGATTGGTGTGACTAAGTCCTCAAGAAAGAATTTCATTTTCCCCCATTAAAGGACATCTCTAAGCGTCGTAACTATAGGCATTTAAGATTTATTTCAAATCTTTTCTAGCCAATACTTAACAGGTTATATTTGGTGTGCAACCCGAAAATTAGTGCACACGTAAATTTGAACAATTACAAATGTCCCCCTGTATCTAACGTAAAATAGAGTTGGGTCCAATGGTACCTTTGAGAGTAAGAGCCTTTGGACATCAAGATATTTAAGAGTTCGCATCAGTACCAGCTCTTAGAGAGTTTGTCTTCAAATCCAAAATAGAGCTTTTCCTTAGACGGTAGACTTTTTCAGGATGATCAGGATCAACGAACCCATCTGGCTGAGCAATATACACCTCTTCCTTCAGTAGACCACTAAAAAATGCCGTTTTAACATCCATCTGGTAGATTGGAAAAGATTTATGTGCAGTGTAGGCAACGAAAATCTGAACAGCTTCCAAGAGAGCGACTAGAGCAAATGATTCTTCAAAATCAATACCCTCTAACTAAGCATAACCTTTAGCTACAAGTCGTGCTTTATTGCGAATTACAGTTAGATCTTCATCCTTTTTGTTCTTCCATAACCACTTTAGCTTGATTACAGTCTTGCCAAATGGTTTGTCGACGAGTTCCCAGACTTGTAGTCTGTCAAACTGATGAAGCTCATCCTGCATTGCCTCGATCTATGCATAATCAGCCATTGTCTCCTTAATGTTTTTTGGTTCAGCAGTACTCACAGTGAGCGCAAACATACACATTTCAGGATCTGTTGCAAGTTGTCGTCTTGTTTGCACTGGCTTGGATGGATTTCCACGAACTTGTTACAACGGGTGATCTTTGGTCCAATCATGTTCAGGATTGTGACGACAGTTGGTGCAGAAAGTATACATGATTTAATAAACAACATAAACGAGCGGTATGATGACTCAGCGGAGCTTTCACGTACCGTGATACTGAAGATGTGAAAAAATTCCCGTTTTCGTCGTCGAATTTGTGCATCTAACTTGACATATCATTGTTTTATGTCCTCATCATGGCATTTATTGATGGAGTGGATTGGTACTTTGTGGTTGAATATTTTTTGTGGGGTTGGTGTGTCTTGTTGTTTAGAATTATCAAAGAGAGTGGAAGACTTTGACATACTTTGATTGCCTGTAGTGAAGTATTCTTCGGAACAAAGGACTGAGTAGAAAATCCAACTCTTGTAGTGATGGAGCATTTGTGTTTGTTGAAGGAGAAAATTTTGGACAGCGCGAGCATTTAACTTTAGAAGGTTCATTTTCGCAGGTCATGAATGTAGAGGGATGCTTAGAACTGTTATGGGGTTCAATACATATCTTCCTCGGTTCGTCTATCAAAACTCAGATTTTGTAGTTTGGGGGACATGGGGCGCTAGAGTTTTCAAAAAACCTATATGCCCTTTGACAATTCCTACAATTCAATTAAATCCATCAAGAGTTAGATAATATGAAAGATTCAACTATCAATCTGGTTCCTGCACCCTGTTGCAAGTACGCATAATCCCTTTGACTGAGTACAAATATCACTAATAAACCAAAAAAAATGCACAGAAAACCACCTTATTTTGTCCATACATCTATCATCAGCTATGTACAGAAGAAAGAAATAGCTCGAAGATATTTTCGCCAGGACACCAATCCTCAAGGTTATATAAACAAGTAGCAAGAAAACCAAAAGATGTAAAGGTGGATATTAGAGACAGAAATGTTATTCACTGCCATTGAGTGATGTGAATGTTTATTTAATACACCCCCCCCTCCGGGGGGGGGGGGGGGGCGGCCCCCCCCCCCCCTACCCCCCCCTCCCCCCCCCCCCCCCCTCCGCAGCCCCCCACCCCCCCCCCCATGTAGTAGGGGGGAAGTGATGAGAGATCTGTTTCTGAGTGTGAAATGTCCGGCTATTAGCTTATAGCAAATCATTCAGCCCCCCAAAGCACCAAAAGATAAATAAGACAAACGACACGTATTTAGAAGCAGAAAGCATCGAGTTCGACAGCAGCCTTTAAACAAAGAGTACTTCGTAGCATTGGTCGAATGGGCAAATGCCATTCTATACCAAGAGTGTTATGAACGGAGTGGAAGAGAGTTTGATGTCCCCATGCCTTCTTCTTTAAATAAGCATTAAGTGTCTTGTTTACAGAACAAAGTGCCTCTCTTACGGAACGAACACATAATCACACTAGGTTAGAAGCGGCAAAATACGTAAAAAATCACTTAGCGAAAAGATCTTTAAGTAACTTCTGTTGGTTGTCAATCCTTGGTTTCATAAATTTCTTGACTTTATTTTTTGATAATTGTAGGCTACCAGCAAACATGCTTAAACAAGACAGGGTTCTAGTAGTTGAAAGAGTTATTGAGTCATTGGGTTTACAAGCAGTGAGAAATTCATTAGTTGGAACTGTAGAAAAGCGTGGAATCTCAGGAGGTCAAAGGAAGCGAGTCAATGTTGGCCTGGAAATGGTAATGGAACCATCGCTATTAATCTTAGATGAACCAACATCTGGTTTAGATAGTTCATCTTCTCAACTACTTCTTAGAGCACTTAGGCGCGAGACTATTGAAGGGGTTAATGTTAGCATGGTTGTTCACCAACCAAGGTAATAATAATATATCACCCAATTGTGAATATTCTAGGACCATAATGTTTGATTCTGATGAATATTGAATTATTTTTGCAGCTACTCGTTGTTTCAGATGTTTGATGATTTAGTACTTTTAGCAAAAGGTGGACTTACAGTATATCATGGATCAGTAAGGAAAGTTGAAGAATACTTTTCTGAGCTTGGGATTCATGTTCCCGAACGTGTTAACCCTCCAGACTATTTTATTGATGTTTTGGAAGGGATGGTTAAACCGAGCGCGAGTTCAGGTGTAAATTATAAACAACTTCCTGTTAGATGGATGTTTCATAAGGGTTATCCTGTTCCTCCTGATATGCGTAGAGAGGCTCATGCTGCTGGACTTACTATGCTCCCAGAAGGTCAACTTTCAGGTAATGATCTGAATGGCAATGACGGTGCACCAGAACATTCCTTTGCTGGTGAAATTTGGCAGGACGTAAGGTCGAACGTTGAAGTAAGAAGAGATATTATTCGCCATAATTTTTTGAGAACAAAGGATTTATCCAATCGTAGGACTCCTGGAATTCTCATGCAGTACCGATACTTTCTTGGAAGGTAATTGTCTTATTATCGGAGACGCAAAATGGGTGGGTCTATAGCGGGTCAATCCAGGTTGACCTGGAACACTACTTGTTCAAAGAGCAATAAACTCTTTACTTTCTTCACATTAAAAGTTAGTTCATCGTTTATTGTTTGAAACTTTATCTTATTTCAAAAAAGTAATATACTTTTTCTTTACAGAAACTAGATTTTTTGAACCCGTCTGACCCGTTGAAACTGCAACGTGAACTTATTATGCATAATTGACTTGTATAATTTTCTGTTTCCAATTCTGATGTTGATATTTTATCAGGATTGCTAAGCAGCGGCTACGGGAATCTAAGCTACAATTAATAGACTATCTCATATTATTACTTGCTGGAGCATGCTTAGGAAGCATTACTAAATCAAGTGAAGAGACGTTTGGGGCACCTGGCTACACTTACTCAATTATTGCAGTATGTAAGTAACTATCAAACTGCTTTTGGGCTAATGGTGTTACTTCTAAATTTCTAATGAACCTTGATTGGATATGGACGATAATATGCAATAAACATTTCTTTTTCAGCTTTGTTATGCAAAATTGCGGCATTGAGAACATTTTCTATGGACAAGTTGCAATACTGGAGAGAACGTGCGTCTGGCATTAGCAGCTTAGCTCATTTCCTAGCTAAAGACACAATTGACCATTTCAGCACAGTGATAAAGCCAGCTGTTTATTTGTCCATGTTTTACTTCTTCAGTTACCCCAGATCTTCTTTTGCAGAGAATTACTCAGTTATGCTCTCCCTTGTGTACTGTGTGACTGGTATCGCATACATGCTAGCCATATTTCTTGATCCTGGTCCATCACAGTTGGTGAGTAACACAAATGGCTGTAAAAAAAGTATTTGGTAAAATGGGCAGGTCGGGTAACAGGTCAGAATTGGTTCGGTTCGAAAAATGTTTTATGTAAATATTACTGAAATAATTAACGTTACATATGGTTACAAAATAAATGATTTAGGAGGTTACTCCATAAAAAAACACTAATTCAATTGAAATTGGATGCAGTTTGCGGTGCTCCTTCCTGTAGTTTTGACTCTCGTTTCAACACAGACGCAAAGTGGTCAGTTTGTGAAGGATATTGCCAAGTTATGCTACCCTAAATGGGCACTTGAAGCATTTGTAATTGCTAATGCAAACAGGTACAACCGTCTAATAATATATGTATACAAATAATATGCTTTATCATATATTTTTTTTGTTATACACTTTATTTTCTTATTATTAACATTGTTAACTGCAGGTATTCGGGAGTATGGTTGATCACACGTTGTGGGGCACTTCTAAGATTGGGGTACAATGTACATGATTGGGGTCTTTGTATATTTGTTCTCATGATGATCGGTTTAGGTAGCCGAATTTCTGCCTTCTTTGGCATGCTGTTTGTTCATAAGAGGTGAGCCCAAAGCTTCTATAAAAACACAGCATAGAGGTATTTACAGGGTATAATTAGAGGTAAGAATGTTGTTTGTATCAATGAAGCATAGTTGTATTAGTTTATAGTATACGATTAGGGAACCTCAGTTTTGATCTCTATATACGAGAATGGAAGCAAATTTTGCTTTGTGTATGTTGTGATATCTCGATTGTATATAAACATAGAGTATATATTAGCAAGTGAATATACACGATTGTTTGGCGAGTTAAACATTGAGTATAGCAATACGTTATAAATACACAATATAACATCCCTTTGGTCATCAATACCTGATCAAACCGATGTTATTAACTAGCTGATGATCAAGAAGTGTTCTTAAAATGATTATCTGGCCGTTATAACTTAATATTGTACTAATTATTTGACATGCAGAGGAGACAATATAAACAGCGCGAGGAATGAGTAACAGTTGAACCAAGTAGTTTTTCAGTATGAAACGTTTGTTGACAATCAAGTTAATCTATTAATAAGCAAATAGGTCGAACTTGCCGATCATGATTACATAGTTCATTGAACTTGAGACTTGGCAACCCACTAATGAAAGGTTAATATGCAGCTGTAGTTGGAGTTTGTTCTTATTTGTAGTCTTTGCAACTGGATTATGACATTAAATTGGCCAGATTTATTACTAAAAAAACAACTATGACTCATAGTTGATAACTAATATATAAAGTATAAACCAAAACATGAAATCTGCTTGATGATAAAACCAATCCCTGCACACCAAGTTTGGATATCAGATCGAGCATATGATTATAAGACTACTGATCAAGCATATTTTGGGATATTGGCGTTTCTAAGTACCCGTTTTTGTCCCCGTACCCGTTTCCGTATCTGTCCCCGTGCAACATAGGTCTCAAATAGGTGGAACTTACCATGCACGATTACATAGTTCATTCAACTAAAGACATTGCACCAACTAATGAAGGGTGATAGTAACAAATAAAGCTATAAGAGTTATGCCCATACACGTGAGCTGCCTAGTAATACCGATACTGCCTCAAATATAATGTACGAAGCTTGTGTATCCTTTCCATGTACCAAAAGCACTTTCGATGAGAGGTACTCTCTTGGATATGTCTTTGAACTCTAAAATGAAGGTTTAGGCAGCCATAGAAAAATCAGTAGTGTCAAATGATGTTCCCTCTATCAGCTAACCAAAGGTTAAAAATATGAATCATTGTTTATTCAGAATAATATACTTATTGCAGGTCTTCTATATAACAAAAATAGTGATACTGTCAAATCACTCATCCCATCGACCAAAAGAAGAGCTTATTGTCAGTTTATATAGTGGAGAAAATCAGTTAGTGATAAAATTTGGAATGATACAGAGAAGATTAGCATGCACAAATGGAGAAATGGTCAAAAAAAATTCCATAGGAATGAATTTTTTTGTTTTGTTCTTTTTATTGAGCTTCGATTTGCTCCGTATTCTTTTTGTTGCTTTTGCTGGTCAAATCATGTACTCAAACTGATCTTGGGATCTTTATAGTATAAAACTATCCTACACCCTCCATTCCTTGCATGTAACTAGTCGGGTAGATTATTGTCATGGGGATTTTGGGGAATGAGTATATAATACACATTGGTGTTCATGTGGACAGTAAAAAAGCAAGTGGTGTCGAAGGTGTATCATGATATTAAAATGTCCAAAGTGAAGGTAAACAAGTTTGGAGTTCTCGATAAACAACTCCTTTAGACATGTATTTGAATCTGTACAGACCAACATGTATTCATATTTGTCGACTTTGCAAGTGCATTATGACAAAGGTCTATGAACATAAATAAACGACCTTTCAGATTTATTACTGTAGAAAAAAAGGCCATAAAAAACAATATACAGTAACTGATAAAAACCAAACATTAAATCTGCTTTGGTAAAAAGATAATCAATGTACAAATTTTTTTTGCATATGACAAAAAAAGTTCCAAAGCTTCTTGAATTATAACATTTAGAACAGAAACAATCATAAAGTCAGAAAAATTAATTTATATGAAACTGTCCAATTTAGCAAAATCGTTTGTTATGCCTTAGTATAACACAAGTAAGTCGTTACTCGGTGCTTCCTTTGGGTTTGCTAATACATAAAAGCGCAACTTGACCGTAACTCCCGATGACCCAACCCCTTGGCTTTAGTTGTGCACTCACAACATAGTTGCTGAGATCAGCTTCACAAAGTATTTGCATATCACCATATACAAAGAGGTAATTAGGTTGTTTGGACAATTATCACGAAACCATAAAAGTTAAGGGTATTTAGAAAACCCGTTGTACAAATTAATTAGATCCAAACCAGAAACCGAACCAAAAAGGTAGGAGCCTAATTGTACCAAATGGTCTTGCTTGTTACTTGAACCGAATTTGCTGATCACATAGTTCATTCAACTTGAGACATGTAAACCATGTAAGGAAAGATGATGGAAACTCAGTTATATTCTATTAATGATAAATGAGTTGATGACCAAATATGTAAGCTTAAGCCGCCTAAGAAAATTGATACTTGTTTATGATCCTTATAAAGCTTTTTTGCTCTCTATACTTTATCTTAGCCTAATCATTTAATCTTAGTAGATTACAAACCTATTTGTTCTATATATATTTTATCTTTTATCTTTGCCTAATCATTTGAACTTATATGTAAAATTTAACTGATTTTGGTCATTCATTTTCGTTGGCTGTATACCTTATGCATTCTTTCTCATGGATTACAATAGCACTTTCGAGGGTAGTTCTTGTATGTGTATTTGAACTCTATCTAGCTATGGAAATATAAGTGAAAAATAGTCTATATGCAGCTTAAGTTAAAGTTGATATTGACACATTTAAAGCATCTAGTGTCCACGATGTTCTTTCTAATCAGTTAATAAAAGAAACCCAATAATAAAAATTACCAATTATTGTTCTTTTAGATATACTACTTGTTGCACTCTTTAATACCTAATAAAGTAGTGATACTGTCCAATTATTCATCCCACATCGACCAAAAGAAGAACTGAAGATCAGGAAGCATTGTCCCTTCGGGGACATCCGATAAAATTGGAACGATACAGAGAAGATTAGCATGGCCCCTGCGCAAGGATGACACGCACAAATCGAGAAATGGTCCAAATTTTTTTTTCCACCTAAACCGCTGTCGGAATCTTGTTTCTTATCTGCTGATTTTTTTTTCCCTTCGGGGACATCCGATAAAATTGGAACGATACAGAGAAGATTAGCATGGCCCCAGCGCAAGGATGACACGCACAAATCGAGAAATGGTCCAAATTTTTTTTCCACCTAAACCGCTGTCGGAATCTTGTTTCTTTATTGCTGATTTTTTTTCCCTTCGGGGACATCGATAAAATGTGGAACGATCAGAGACGAATTTTGGTTTTCTCTTCCTTCATCATTTGAATCAAGAACACTTGACATCCTTGCTCGATGTACTTCTGTGTCCTGATGCTCGAGATGACTTCTAATCTTGATTCACTTTTAATTCCGCTCCTTTCGCCTTGTATGATCAGCATTTCGTTTTTGTACGGAACACGAATGTACTTCTCATAACACACAACTTCTGCGCGATGTTCGGCCATCCAATCCATTCCGACGATGACGTCAAAACTTCCTAGTTCTATAGGGAGTAAGTCGATTTCGAACAGGTGGTTTTGCAAGTTAAGAGTACACCCTCTTAAAATAGTGTTTGTGGTTAGTGACTTTCCGTCGGCTAACTCCACATCATAATTAGTATCTTAGTAAAAACCTACAATGTTTATCTGATCTTTTTTTTTCAGTTCCTGGCAAAAGAAATAGACTATCATCAAATTCTGGCAAAAGAAATAGACTATCATCAAATTCGGGCAAAGAAAAAAAGAAAAAGTGGGAGTCCATAAGAGGGAGCCAAGCTTTCCACTGTCGAGAGCGAGAAGTATTCGCAGCTCTGTGAAACCAGCCTAACGCATTGCCCTCTACTCAAGGAACCAGGTAACTCCTGACTTGGAACGGGCAAAGCCAGATATTGCAATAGCGCACCAACCAATCGTGGATCAAACACAGTCCATCACACTTTAAAGCCCTCACTTGAGTTACAAGCTCACGTTACTAAGCTCGGCAATGCATTTGGTTCCAAGTGTTGTATATAAACATAAGACAAGTTTCTTTACTGACCGATGTGGGATGTTATCAAAAGCCTTTGAGGTCTACTATTTCTGCTAAATAATTGATACACATTGTATATGCTGGTCAAGTTTTACTTACCTATAGTTCATACACTTTTTTTTTGTTTATCAACATTATTTTAAACCTTGGTAAACGTATCTTGATGATTGATCC